>JAENHJ010000430.1:0-47616 GCA_025330945.1 Mucuna pruriens | reverse complement strand
ATTCACTCATTTTGTCGCGATTTAGCCGGGTCATGACTCGATTAACTGTAGCCACGGTGACGCATCAGTGAGGTCAAGATTCACCAAGCGCACGCACGTGAGGCGCATTTGGGTAACGATGTGTGACACCAGGCGTGTCTGCCTATCGGCTGCAAGCGCAACCTATGCTCAAAGACTGATGGTTCACTGACTCGCACCACACCAACGCGATTACACGCTTCATCGATGTAAAAACCAGATATCCCGCCAGAGTCATTTATGTCATGTCTGGCCGCTGTCTCCGGCCTGCCAAGATTACCTCAATAGCTTGAGTTCCTTTACACTAAGCTGGTTTAGAGCTTTTACATGCATCACAAGTTTGGGAGAGTGACGGGGTTTGTACCGAGAACAGCTCCTCAGAAAGCCCCGATCGAATCCTGTCTGATGAACTGTTCAACTTATAGGCAACGATAATGATTCTTCCGCAGGTTCACCACGGAAACCTTGTTATGACTTCTCTCCTTTCCTAAATGATAAGTTCAATGATTCTCTTCACAACGTCATAGCTTAACCGCCATCGTCATATCCTAACACTTCACCGATCTCATTCAATCTGGTAGGACACGGCACAAAGGGCAGATTTAGGTCAACGTTGCAGCTGATGACCTCACAGCTATTAGAATTCCTTGACGACCAACAATTGCAATGATCTATCCTCATCACGATGAAATTTCAAGATTATCTCTGCCTGCTTGCTTGCCAATAGACTGCTGAATACACGGTAGCGCTGCTGCGGCCTGCACATCTGGCAGCACTGCACCTGTTATTGCCTCAACTCCGCAAGGGTCCAAGCGCCATAGTCCTCTAAGAAGCCGGCTATGGAGGTTACCCCACAGCTATTTAAAGCGGCGCCGAGGCCTCTGCTTCGCCAAGTAACTGACCAACTGCACAAATCGCCTCCACCAACTAAGAACGGCCACGCACTCACCACCCAGAATCAAGAAAGAGTTTCACTGTCAATCTCATTATGTCCGGACCTCGTAGCCTTTGTCAGTCAAATTGCCGCAGTGCTCCACTCCCCGGTGGTGCCCTTCACCCCTTTAAGTTTGTATACCATACTCGAACCCAAAGACTTTGATTTCATAAGGTGCCAATGAGTCCTGTGCTAACATCCGCTGATCCCTGGTCGGCATCGTTTATGGTTGAGACTAGGATCAGATTCCATCGCCTGAGCCAACTTTCGCTCTTGATTAATGAAAACATCCTGGCAAATGTTTTCAGCTTGTTCGCCTTCATAACCAAGAATTTCACCTTCCGACTATGGAAGCGAATGCCCCCCGACTGTCCCTCAAGTAATCATTACTCATCCCGACAATAGATCGTAATCCTCGTGTGGGTGTTATCCCATGCTAATGTATCCAGAGCGAGGTTGCTTTGAGCACTCTAATTTCTTCAAAGTAATGAAGATCGTGAGGCACCATCTTCATCAGTTATGTCAGGAGCGCACGTCATAGACGAGTTTAATACCCGCATTACCCAGACAAAACCACGACCCAACCCATGTCCAACAACCACTTTTTAAACTCAACAACTTAAATATACGCCATTGAGCTGGAATTACCGCCCATCACCACATTTGCCTCCAACGGATCCCGTTAAGGATTTAGATACACCATTCCAATTACTGCACTCAATGAGCCCATACAGTTATTATTGTCACACCCCCCGATCAATTCACGCGCCGCGCCTCCTGAACCGCCATGCCCCTCCCAACCAACCCAAATCCCCACCAAAACCACCATACACCATCCTACCATCAAAGTTAATAAGCAGAAATTAAGATTCAGCACAAAGCCGCAATGATCCATTAGATATCATGAATCATCAAAGACAACAGCCTGCAACTTTATCAAACAAATGCATCCTTCCAAGTAAGTTTGCTCATATTAGCTCAATAACATTACCTTATCCAAATAGATACCATCAAACAAACTATAACGAATTAATGAGCTATCAGCTAACACCCAAATTAGTTCATACTCACATGCATGGCTTATCTTAGAGACAAGAGCAGGATCACTGCAGGATCAACTAGGACAGCACGACTTCAAGACGTAAGCAATGACGCAGATGGTCGACAGGACCTTGCCGTAAGAGAAGTCATTCAAGGCAACCGATTTCGAGGAACGCAGAGCAGGCACCAGACCTCGCCGCCGCATGCACCGTGAGTCCAAAGAACAGTCTCCGCGGCAGACGTGTCAGCAGAGGCCGACTGAGCTCGGACGTGGACCAAGCTGCAAGGACCCTCTCGAGATCCTCTCACTCCTCGGCGCCTGGAAGGAACGCAGTCATGCACTCAAACCACACCGCTTGCAGGTAGTGCAACACAGAACCCACAAGAGTTTCAACGCCATAGAGGCGAAGGTGATTTATTGATGATGATGAGATGCATGTTTAATCGCTCGGTGCACACAGAGCTGACAACAAAACATCGAGCACAACTCCATCGCTCAGCCGTCATATAACCCAACACCACCGTCGAACCACACGCCCGCCAATCTGAGAGCATGCAAGCATATGGAAGCATCGGTGATGCCAAGCCTGCATCGCTACATGTATGTAGGAGACCGCCTGAAACAAGACAGGGTGCCCACCTAGTCGCCCTCCACAAAATAAAACCAAAGGACCAAGGAGGTCGATTAGAAGAAGAGGCACACCATGCCCATTTTGCTTTTGACAACCAACGTGCCGTGGGAGGAGGGCAGCAGCAGTAAGAAACCATGCCACGAGGAGGAGGCAACGCTACATTGTTGGTCAAGGAGAAAAGATCATCAAGACTGGCACAAGAGCGTGGCTGGGGAGAAAAGAGCACTCATGCCGATGACGAGGAGGATGATGGTGGATGAAAAGAGACGCATGTGCTGAGCACACGAGGAAGGATGATGCCTCAACTCTGCTAGATTTTGGAGGAGGAGGATGGACGATGCCCAACCCCATCGGCTTAGAGTTTGCCAGATGGATGATGCCCCAACCCCTGACCGGGTTTTAGCTAAGGCTCACAGCAACACATAAAGCAAGAGTATTGACTTAAGAGTGTGATCCAAGAAAAATCAAGGACAAATATAAAATTGAGGACCATGGATACACATGAGGCGCTTGCCATGAGCATCAGAGACCAAGACTCAACCGTGTTTCATGCATGTATAGAAGAGACCGATGACGCTACATTGAAGCAGTCATGGTTTGATGGTAGTGGGCACAACGCAACCGATTGTTATCACTCGACAATGGTAGAACACCCACTCGAAAAGCATGTCAGACGGGGTATCACTGATCAGAGACTAGATCTCGCCTGACATCTCAAAACAAGTGTCCACCAAGTTACAGAATTTTTGACGAGGGAAATAATTTTAAAAAATTTTAAAGTGGCTAAATACATAAATCGAAAAATGGAAAAGGGTACCTAGAGATCGAATTTTGGCGTAGTTTTTGCAGAACTCGCACAATAATATAACCAATGTGTCCACCAAATACGAAAAAGCCATTGGATATGGGATTGATTTTAATGATTTTAACCAAAACTGGCAAAACGCAAAAATCCGAAAATGGAGGATGAAGCGCGTTTGTCACTAAGCCTTCCCAATGTCATCAGGGGTCTAAGGAAAGTATTTTGACACGAAGAGTGCTAAGTTTTACGGCCAATGGCTAAGTTTTGGCACCAACGCCAAGTTTCTGACCACGCTTTATCTCTGACCACATTTTCTTTGGCACCGTGGCTCAAAATCCGGCTAAGTTTCGACCACGCTTTTGGCAATCGCGGCTGAAAATCTGACCACGTTTTGGCACCGCAAGCTAAAAATCTGGCTAAGTTTTCTGATCACGCTTTTGGCAATCGCGGCTGAAATTCTCGACCACGCTTTGGCACCGCGGGCTCAAAATCTGGCTAAGTTTTCTGATCACGCTTTTGGGTATCGGGTTGGAAATTTAACCACGCTTTTGGCACCGCGGCTCAAAAATCCGCTAAGTTTTCTGATCACGCTTTTGGCACCGCGGGCTGAAATTCTGACCACGCTTTGGCACCGCGGCTCAAAAATCCGCTAAGTTTTCCTGATCACGCTTTTTGGCACCGCGGTCAAATTCTGACCACGCTTTTGCACCGCACCAAAATCCTGGCTTAAGTTTTCGATCACGTTTTGGCAATCGTGGTTGAAATTCTGACCACGTTTTGGCACCGGGCTCAAAATCTGGCTAAGTTTTCTGATCACGCTTTTGGCACCGTGGCTGAAATTTGACCACGCTTTTGGCACCGCTGCTGAAAATCTGGCTAAGTTTTCCAATCACGTTTTTTGATCGCACCGCGGCTGAAATTCTGACCACGTTTTGGCACCGTGGCTCAAAATCTGGCTAAGTTTTCTGATCACGCTTTTTGGCATCGTGGCTCAAATTCTGACCACGCTTTTGGCACCGCTGCCAAAAATCTGGCTAAGTTTTCTGATCACGTTTTGGCACCGTGGCTGAAATTTGACCACGCTTTGGCACCGAGGCTCAAAATCTGGCTAAGTTTTCTGATCACGTTTTTGGCACCGTGGGTTCAAAATCCGACCACGTTTTGGCACCGCGGGCTAAAAATCTGGCTAAGTTTTCTGATCACGTTTTTGGCACCGTGGCTGAAAATCTGACCACGCTTTTGGCACCGTGGCTCAAAATCTGGCAAGTTTTCTGATCACGCTTTTGGCACCGCGGGCTGAAAATCTGACCACGCTTTTGGCACCGTGGCTCAAAAATCTGGCTAAGTTTTCCTGATCACGCTTTTGGCACCGTGGCTGAAATTCTGACCACGCTTTTGGCACCGTGGCTCAAAATCTGGCTAAGTTTTCTGATCACGCTTTTGGCACCGTGGGCTGAAAAATCTGACCACGCTTTTGGCACCGCGGCTCAAAATCTGGCTAAGTTTTCTGATCACGCTTTTTGGCACCGTGGCTGAAAATCTGACCACGTTTTGGCACCGCTAAAAAAATCTGGCTAAGTTTTCTGATCACGCTTTTGGCACCGCGGCTGAAATTTGACCACGCTTTTGGCACCGCTGGCTGAAAAAATCTGACCACGCTTTTTGGCACCGCGGGTTCAAAATCCATCGCTAAGTTTTCTGATCACGCTTTTTGGCACCGTGGGCTGAAAATCTGACCACGCTTTGGCACCGCGGCTAAAAAATCTGGCTAAGTTTTCTGATCACGCTTTTGGCACCGCTGGTTGAAATTTGACCACGCTTTTGGCACCGCGGCTAAAAATCTGCTAAGTTTTCTGATCACGCTTTTTGGCACCGTGGCTCAAAATCTGGCTAAGTTTTGGATCACGCTTTTGGCACCGTGGCTGAAAATCTGACCACGCTTTTGGCACCGCTGCTTAAAAATCCGGCTAAGTTTTTTGATCACGCTTTTTGGCACCGCGGGTTGAAATTTGACCACGTTTTGGCACCGCTGGCTTAAAAAATCTGGCTAAGTTTTCTTAGATCACGCTTTTGGCACCGTGGGCTCAAAATCTGGCTAAGTTTTCTGACCACGCTTTTGGCACCGTATTGAAAATCTGACCACGCTTTTGGCACCACGGCTAAAAATCTGGCTAAGTTTTCTGATCACGCTTTTTGGCACCGTGGGCTGAAATTCTGACCACGCTTTTGGCACCGTGGCTGGTTCAAAATCTGGCTAAGTTTTCTGATCACGCTTTTTGGCACCGTGGTTGAAATTCTGACCACGCTTTGGCACCGCTGGCTCAAAATCTGGCTAAGTTTTTGATCACGTTTTTGGCACCGTGGTTGAAATTTGACCACGTTTTGGCACCATGGCCAAATTTAGCCACATTTTTGGCCCATGGCTCAATTTAGGGCTAAGTTTTCTGATCACGTTTTGTCACCGCTTTCTCAAATTCCTATAACGTTTTTGGCTCGTGGACTCATTTTTTTTGGCTAAGTTTGTTACCATGCTACATTTTTGGCACCATGGCTTAAAATTTTGTCTAATTGGTACCTTTGTAGCCTCAATGACGGAACGCAAAGAAAATGATGAAAATTTAGGAATGGTTGAGGGACGAATCAAAGCGACAAGGGCTGAATTCAAGGGATCGGGGCAAAGAAGGCCACTCTGCCACTTACAATACCCCCGTCAGCGTATTTAAGTCAGTTCCGCAGCGATTCAACTCGTCGCTCGATGGGAATTGCGCTCATGGCGCCTTTTACAAGGCTAATCTGCCTTGCAAGGTTCACTAACGGCACGCGGCCTCGGGGGCCTAAACCCTAATCGCTGGTCGGCAAAACGAACGACGGGACGTATGCCGCTTCTAGCCCGATTCTGACTTAGGAGGCGTTCCATAATCCAACGCATCGGCAGAAGCACACTGGCTTTTCAACCAAGCGACGACCAATTGTGCGACCAACCGCTCCTCCTCGCATCAGGTTGAATTACCATTGCGACACCTGGCCATCAAGGGGTAAAACTAACCTGTCTCACGACCTGCCTAAACCCAGCTCACGTTCCCTATTGGTGGGTGAACAATCCAACACTTCGTGAATTCCCTCGCCTACAATGATAGAAGAGCCGACATCGGCCGATCAAAAGAACGCCGCTATTTAACGCCGTACGCCATGCCGCTTATCCCGTGGTAACTTTTCTCGACACCTCTAGCTTCAAATTCGGTCTAAAGGATCACAGCCACGGCCACTCGTCAGATTCGCATTGAAATCAATCAAACGAAGCTTTTTACCCTTTGCTCCACACGAGATTTCGCTCTCGCTGAGAGCTCATCTTAGACACCAAGGTGATTTTTTAATCAGAGCAAAGCCGCCCACCCAAACTCCCACTGACAATGTCTTTCCGCCCGATCACCCAAATTAGCCAGCCTTGTCCAAAAAAGGGCTAGCCCCGCCCCGATTCACGGAATAAGTAAAAATAACGTTGCAAGGTATTTCACTTTTCCAGCCCCACTTATCCTACACCCTCAAGTCATTTCACAAAGCCTGACCAGTCAAGCTTCAACAGGTCTTCTTTCCCCGCTGATTCCGCTAAGCCCGCCCTGGCCGTGGTTTCGCTTGATAGTAGATGTGGACAGTGGGAATCTCTGTTAATCCATTCATGCTGCCACTAATTAGATGATTTCAGGCATTTCGCTACCTTAAGAGAGTCAGTAGTTACTTCCCGCTGCTATCTGCGCTGGTTGAATTTCTTCTAATTTTGACATTCGTATAATCGCGTAAAATCACATCAGGCCAACATCCGCAGGACCATCGCAATGCTTTGTTTTAATTAAACAGTTTGATTCCCTTGTCCGCATCAGCTGAGAGTCGATCGTTCGACGCCTGGGAAGAAATCTCGGCGGGTCTGCTTCCTCTAACTGCCCCTCTCGACAGCATCGACGATTTCCGCCGCGCTGGAGCAGCTCGAGCAGTCCACTGACAGCCGATTTGGTTCGACTGGGACCCCAGCTGTGCCTCAGAGCCAATCCTTTTTCCTGAGGTTATGGATCCATTTTGCTGACTTCCTTGCCTCACATTGTTCCATCTGACCAGAGGCTGTTCACCTCGAGACCTGATGCGGTTATGAGCACCACCCATGGGAGTGCACTCGGTCCTCCTGATTTTCATAGTCAGCCGGGCGCACTCCTGACACCACGCTGACGTATAGCAGCCACCTGAACCTGATCTCTACCTCCAATGAGTCAAGTTTGTATGTGGGCAGGGGTTAAACGTAAAAGATAACTCTTTCCTGGCCTCACGACGCCTCCGACTCCCCTTTAACGTTGTTGCCAGTCAGCCACGTCCCGGTTCAGAATTTTAACCTCGATTCTCGTGTAATGCTGGCTTGCAGTGCTTATCAGACGGGCTTCCCGTCCCTTAGGGATCGACTTCCACCCATGTGCAAGTGCCGCTCATTATTTAACCTTTCCTTCGCCTTCCTTCAAAGTTCTCATTTGAATATTTGCTACTACCACCAAGATCTGCACCGACGATCGCCCAGCCTCGGCTCACGCCCTGGTTTTAAATGACGCCATCTCTACTCATCTGGCCCTGGCCCTTGCCCCGATGGTTGAGATAGGTCGTTACTTTTAAATAACCATTTTCTGGGCTAGTTGATTCGCAGGTGAGTTGCTACACACTCCTTACGGATTTCGACTTCCATGACCACTCCGCCCTGTACTAGATTTGCTCGATTAGTCTTTCGCCTCTATACCTAAGTCGACTTTAACGATTTGCATCGTCAGATCGCCGGGCCTCCACTGAGCCTTGCTCGCCTGCCAGATAGCTTCACTCATCTTTCGGTCCCGACAGATGCCTCACCGAACCCTTCTACAGTAAGATCGGTTTGTCGGTGGTGCTGCATGATAAAGGTTCTCACCAATCAGCTTCTTTGCGCCTTACGTCATTTCGCCTGTTGACTCGCATCATGTCGACTTCTGGTCCGTGTTTCAAGACGCTAACTGGGGAGTCGCTACATGCCGACGCCGAGCGCAGAGTGCTTAGGATGCGAGCACGGCTGCCATCCACAATCGTGATGATGACGCTCACGCGAGCATTTTCGACAGCCCGGCTTGGGCCACCATCACAATCCGCTGCTTTAGCCAATGTCCCCGAAGTCGATCGGGCGACTCGCCACTGCTTCCACATCCTGACCGACACATCGCCGCCTCATCCGCTTCCTCCCGACACTCAAGCACTATTTGACTCTTTCAAAGTCTCATCTTTCTCGCAGTATTTGTTCGCTATCGGGCTTCGCCAAGATTTAGCCTTGACTGAATTTACCGCCCGATCAGCTGATTCTCAAACAACCCGATCACTGTCAGCAGCGACAGGTCCGGCACGACTGGGTCTCACCTTCTGCGCCCTAGGGGACTGGGCCCGCCACTGAGGACGCCCAGACTACAAATCTGACGCCAGGGCGACCGATTATGGCGGGTTTCTTCTCCCTTGCCGTCACATTGGGAATCTCTTGTTGTTTCTCCGCTTATTGATATGCTTAAATCACTGGTAGCCCCGCCTGACCTCGAGGTTCTGGGGAGCGTCCGTGACGCTGCAGGTTTCGGGGAGTCCGACCTTGGTCGTGTCCGCGCGATCTGTCTCGAGCACGCCATCCACCATTTTGTCGCGATTTAGTCACGCTGACTCGATTAACCAGCCACGAGACGATGTCGATGAGGTCAAGCATCCACCTCGCGCACGCACGTGAGGCGCTTTGTATCTGGGTAACGAGGTGACACCTAGTGGCCTCGGCCTAATGGCTTTCAAGAACTCTCATGCTCAAAGACTGGTGGTTCACTGGATTCTGCAATTCACACCAAGTATCGCATTTCGCCATGCTCTTCATCGATGCAAGAGCCGAGATATCCGTTGCCGAGAGTCATTTTGTATAGTTGTGTGGCAAGTGTCCGCTGTCGCTGCCTCCTGCCAAGAGCAGACTCAATAAGCGACGGCAAGCAGGTTTTGGCGCAGAGAGGTGCGCTACCTACAGCCTGGTCAGGGAGGACGGGTCGCGTTCAGAACAGCCTCCGGGGCCAGCGATCGAACTTGTCCTGGATGAACGGGTTCGCTGGCCGAACTTGTCATGAGGCAACCATAATGATCCTTCCGCAGGTTCACCTACTGAAACCTTTGTTACATGATTTCTCCTTCCTTCTAAATGATAAGGTTCAGTGATTCTCACAACGTGGCAGAAGTAACCGCCTCATGCCGCGCAATCCGAACACTTCACCGACCATTCAATCGCAGAGCGACGGGCAGGTGTACAAAGGGTGGACGTAGTCAACGCGAGCTGATGACTCGCGCATTAGTAGAATTCCTCGAAGACCAACAATTGCAATGATCTAGTCCTCATCACGATGAAATTTCAAAGATTACCCAGCCTGTCGGCCATGTAATTGAATACATCAGCCGCTGCCCGTAACATCTAAGGGGCATCATGCACTGAGTATTGCCTCAAACTTCCGTGGGCCTAAGCGGCCATAGTCCCTCTAAGAAGTCGGCCGAGGGTTACTCCACATAGCTATTTAGCAAAATGAGGGCCCTGCTCGTTAACTGAACCAACTGCATAAATCGCCTCCACCAACTAAGAACGCCATGCACCACCAACCAGAATCAAGAAAGAGCTCAGTCCACATCCTACTATGTCCTGACCCTGTAAGTTTCCCCCGTGTTGAGTCAAATTAAGCCGCAGGCCCACTCCTGGTGCCACCCCTTTTTAAGTTTCACCAAGCGACCATACTCTAACCAAAGACTTGATTCATATGTGCCATGAGTCCCAAAAGCAACATCCATGATCCCCTGTCGGCATCGTGCTTATGGTTGAGACTAGGATCTATCCGATCAACTCGTTCTTGATTAATGAAACATCCTTGGCAAATGCCAAGAGTTGTTCGCCTTTTCATAAATCCAAGAATTTCACCTCTCGATCATGAAACAATTTAATGCCTGACTGTCCCCTCATAATCATCATTCATCCCTTGCTGCCAACACACAGATCGTAATCCTGTGGCGTTATCCCACGCTAATGTATCCAGAGTAGGCTTGCTTTTGTGGAAAGCACTTCAATTTTCAAAGTAACAAAGACCGAGGCACGACCCGCCAGTTAAGGCCGTGAGCGTGACGCCGCAGGACGAGCCGACTGTGCACACCAGAGGCGGACCGATCGACCCAACCCAAGGTCCAACTACGAAGTGAATCGCAACAACTTAAATATACGCTTATCGAGTTGAATTATCAACATGGCACCAGACTTGCCTCCAATGGATCCTTCGTTAATTTAGATTGTACTTTATTCCACATTACTCACGAGCTCAATAGCAGTTATTTGTATTGTCACTACCTCCCTGTCGATCGACTTTGCGTACTGCTGACGTCCTTGGACTGTTGTCAGCTCCTCCTGAATCGAACCCCTAATCCTCCGTCACCCGTCACCACCATGGTAGGCCACTATCCTACCATCGAAAGTTGATAGGCAGAAATTTGAATGATGCGTCTCAGCACAAAGGCCGTCGATCCAATTTGTTATCATGAATCATCAAAGCAACAAGGAGCTCGCTGACCTTTTTATCTAATAAATGCATCCTTCCGTAAGTCTGGGGTTTGTTGCATCGATAGTCTAGAATTACTACGTTATCCGAGTAGAGATACCATCAAACAAACTATAATCTGATTTAATGAGTTATTCGCAGCTTTACTCAATTAGTTCATACTACATGCATGGCTTAATCTTTGAGACAAGCATATGACTATCGGCAGGATCAACTGTGTAGATTCAGCACGACTCAGACGTGGCGCTAGTGCTGCCGACGCAGATGGTCGATGTGACCTTGGCAGTAGGTGTCATTCAAGGCAACCGAGATTTTGAGGAACGCAGTGGGCACCAGACCTCGCTCGCCAGATGCACCGTGATCCAAAAGAATCAGCACGTGCACGAGGCCGACTGAGCCTCGACTGGGACCGCGTAGTGACTTCGAGATCTCCCGACTGCGAAGGCCTGAAGGAACGTGCAGCAATTCAAAACCCATACCGCTTTGGTAGGTAGCAACACAGAACTCGACAAGACGCCTCCAACGCCATAGAGGCTGAAGGTGACGATTGATGATGATGAGGATGCATGTCGACTGCTCGTGCACAAGCACGGAGCCGACAACAAAAACATCCTGAGCACAACTCACACGCCCGCTGCTCGCCATAACTCCAACACCACCGAACGAACTACACCCCTGCAATGCCGAGAGGCATGCAAGCATATTGCATCTGGTCGCCAGCCCGCATCGCTAGGCATATGTAGAGACCCGCCTAAACAAGAGCAGGGTGGTGCCCACCAGTCGCCCCCTTCCACAAAATAAAAACCAAAGGGACCAAGGAGGGCTGCATTGTAGTTAAGAGGCACACTATGCCCATGCCACAACGAACGCGTTGCCATGGGAGGAGGCGCTATGTTAGCCTACGCGAAACGATGCCACGGCGAGGAGGCACGCACATTGTTGGTCAAGGAGAAAAAGACGCCGCATCGAGCACAAGAGGCGGTGGTTTTGGGAGAAAGAAAACACTCGTGCCGAGCGCATTTATGGTGACGCATTGGGACATGAAAAGAGACGCCGGCGCGCCGAGCACACGGTGAAGGGATGATGCCCCAACCTCGGTTGTTAGATGCAGAGGAGGAGTGATGGGATGATGCCCCAACCCCGATCAAGTTTTTAGTTTGTTGTGATTGGGATGATGCTCCTCAACCCCGATCGGTTTAGCCAAGGCCCACAAGAACACATAAAGCAAAGAGTATCACTTTCAAGAGTGTGATCCAAGAAAAATCAAGGACAAATATAAAATTGAGGACCATGGATCACACACGAGACGCTGCCTAAGCATCATGTATAGACCAAGACCAACCTGTGGTTTTATCATCAGATGATGATAGACGCTGCATTACATGGTATAGAGTCATGTAGCTGGTGGCACTCACCAACCGATTATATCACCTGACAATGGGTAGAACACCCACGCCGAGCATGTCAGATGGGTGATCGCTCATCGATGAGATTTTGCGACCCGCCCGACACTCAAACAAGTGGCACGCTGTTGAGAATTTCCGCATCGGGGTCAGAATCACCCAAGAAAAGCATTGCTCACATCATCAGCTAGATTGCCACGCCACTAAACCCACAAATTTCTAGGACGCACTGAAAATCTGCCTAAGTTCGCCAAGATTCTATGATGATCAACGAATTAATCACCCAAAACCATGGGAAAATAACCCACAACAAGCACGGGAAGGCTTGGAGGAAGTCCTGATGGAAGTCCCGCACCAACCACTGGGGCGTGGTTTTGAAAGGAGCAGCCCCTCATAATAGATAAATATGCAAAAACCAAAATTGCATAAAGAGACACTTTTTGAAAGCAGACATAAGTCCAAAATCTGACCTAGAGGTCGAATTTTGGTGAGATTTTTTGCAGGATTGCCTAGAATAATCATATCTTTCGTCCACCAAGTTACAGAATTTTTTGACGAGGAATAATTTTAAAAAAAATTTTAAAGTGGCTAAAATACATAAAATCGGGAAAATGAAAAGGGTACCTAGAGATCGAATTTTGCGTAGTTTTTGCAGAACTTCATTAATATAACCAATGTGTCCACCAAATACCTAAAGCCATTGATATGGATTGATTTTAATGATTTTAACCAAAACTGGCAAAACGCAAAAAATCTAAAATGGAGGATGAAGCTGCTTCGTCACTAAGCCTTCAATGTCATTGGGGCCCAAGAAAAAGATTACACGGCAGTCATGTTTTACCACCAATGTTTTGGCACCAACGCCAAGCTTCGACCACGCTGGGCCCCGCTGGCTAAGTGCACCGTCGCACGCAATCCTGGCTAGTTTGATCCTCGACCACTGCTGGCCTCAATAAGTTTTCTGGGCACCGTAGTCAAAATCTGGTTAAGCTTCTCACCATCGCTGGCACCGTGGGTTGAAAATCTGACCACGCTTTGGCACCGCGGCTAACTCAGCTAAGCTCGATCACGCGGCAAGCAGCTGCATTCGACCATCATGGCACCGCGGCTCAAAATCCGGCCAAGTCATCACGCTTGCACCGCGTCGACAATTGACCGATCATCAGTGGCACCGTGGGCTCAAAATTCAAGTCTCGATCACGCTTGGCACCGCATGATTCACGCGCTGGCACCGCTGCTGCCTAAAATCTGGCTAAGTCTCCGATCACGCTGGCACCCTGGCATTGAAATTTCGACCACGCTGTACACCATGCCGCTCAAAACTGCCTGCTCACGCTCGAGCACGTGGCACCGTGCTCACGACCACGCTGGCACCGCGGGCTCGCACCGGCTAAGTTTTCTGATCACGCTGGCACCGTGGTCAAATTCTCACCACGCTTGGCACCGCGGCCCGAAAATCCTGGCTAAGCTCGATCATCGCTGGCACCGTGCTGAAATTCTCGACCACGCTTTTGGCACCGTGGCTCATCCGCTAAGTTTTCTGATCATCGCGGCATCGTGGCTCACTCCTGACTCACGCTTTTAGCACCGCCAAGCAAAATCCGCTAAGTCCACCACGCTGGCACCGTGGCTGAACACTGACCAGCGCCACCGCAGGCTCAAACTCTGGCTGTTTTCTGATCATCGCTGAGCACCGTGGCTCAATCTGACCACTGCCAGGCACCGCTGCTATCTCGCTAAGTTTGATCATCGCACGCTGCACCGTGGTCAAAATCTCGACTCACGCTGGCACCGTGCCTGCAACCGGCTAAGCTCTCGACATCACGCTTTTGGCACCGTGGGCTGAATCTGACCATTGCCGGCACCGTGCCTGCACCAATTGGGCTAAGTTTTCTCGATCACGCTGGCACCGTGGCCGAAATTCTGACCACGCTTGCGGCACCGTGGGCTCGCAAATTCAAGCAGTGGCTTGATCACGCTGGCACCGTGTGGCTGAAAATCTGACCACGCTTTTGGGCACCGTGGCTCAATCTGGCTAAGTTTTCTGATCACGCTATGGCACCGTGGTCGAAAAATCAATGACCACGCCAGTAATCGCACTGCCATATCTGGCTAAGTCTCGATCACGCTGCAAGACCGCTGCCGAAATTTGCACCTCACGCTGGCACCGTGGCTGAAAATCTGGACCACGCTGCACCGTGGCCTCGAAAATCCGCCAAGTCGGATCACGCCTTTGCCACCGTGTCGGTAATCTCACCACGCTGTGGCACCGCGCCTAGCAAAACTAAGCTAAGTTTTCGATCACGTTTCTGGCACCGTGGCTGGAAATTCTGACCACGGCTAGCACCGCTGGCATCTCGCTTAAGCTGACGATCACGTGGCACCGTGGCTCGCACTCGCTAAGTTTCTCTCGGACACGCTGGCACCGTGGCCGAGGCACCGACCACGCTTTTGGCACGCGGCTATCTGGCTGAGTTTTCTGATCACGCTGGCACCGCGGCTGAAATTCTCGACCACGCCAAGCACCGCGACTAAAAATCGGCTAAGCTTTCGATCACGCTGGCACCGTGGGCTCAAAAATCCGCTAAGCTTTTCGATCACGCTGGGCACCGTGGTCGAAATCTGACCAATGCTGGCACCGTGTCAAAAATCTGGCTAAGTTTTCTGATCACTGCTTTTTGGCACTCGTGGCTGAAAATTCTGACCACGCTTTTGGCACCGCTGCTCGTAACTGCTAAGTTTTCTCGATCACGCTTTTGGCAATCGTGGCTGAAATTCTGACCACGTTTTGGCACCGCTGCTCAAAAATCTGGCTAAGCTTTTTCTGATCACGCTTTTTGGCACTCGGGTTGAAATTCTGACCACGCTTTTGGCAATCACTGCTCAAATTCTAGCCACATTTTTGGCCCATGGCTCACTCTAGGCTAAGTTTTCGATCACGTTTTTGTCACCGCTTTCAAATTCCTATAACGCTTTGTTCGTGGACTCATGGCTATTTGTTACCATGCTACATTTTTGGCACCATGGTTTAAAAATTTTGCTCCAATTGGTACTTTGAGCCTCAATGACGAACGCAAAGAAAAATGATGAAAATTTAGAATGGTCGAGGGATCGTAATCAAAGCACTGGGCTGAATGCTCGGGATCGTGGCAAGGCCACTTCGCCACTTACAATACCCTCGTCAGCATTTAAGTCGCTCCAGCGATTCAACTTGCTGCTCGATGGAATTACGCCATGGCTGCCTTAGCTAATCGCTTTGTTCACCAACCAGCACGTGCCTGCGGGCCTAAACCCCCACTGCTGGTCGGCAACGAACGACGTGGCGATGCCGTGCCCCAGCTCCTGATTCCGACTTGAGTATGCTCACCATAATCCAACGCATCTGAAGCCAAGGCTCACCGTTTTTCAACCAAGCGCTGATGACCACTAGCGATAATCAACCTGCCTCAGATTTCAGGTTGAATTACTATTGCGACACTGTCATCAGCAGGGTAAAATCTAACCTGTCTCCATTTGCCTAAAACTCCAGCTCATGCCCCTATCGTGGGTGAACAATCCAACACTTGGTGAATTCTGCTCACAATGATAGAGAGCGACATCGAGGATCAAAAAGCAACGCCGCTATGAACGCTGTCGCCATGCCGCTTATCCCTGTGGTAACTTTTTCGACACCTCTAGCTTCAAATTCAAGGTCCCAAAGGATCGAGAGCCACGCTCACTGCTCAGAGTTCGCATCGAAATCGTAATCAAACGAAGTTTTACTCCTTTGTTCCATCACGAGATTGCTTCGCTGAGCTCATCTTAGACACCTGCGTTATCTTTTACAGAGGTGCCGCTCAGCCAAACTCCCCACCGACAATGTCTTTCCGCCTGACGACCGGCCAGCCTGTCCAAAAAGCAGGGCAGCGCCCCGCCTCCGATTCACTAATAAGTAAAATAACGTTAAAAAGTAGTGGTATTTCACTTTCGCTGTTTCAGCCCACTTATCCTTAAAGCACCTCTCGTCATTTCAAATGGACTAGAGTCAAGCTCTGTCAGGTCTTTCCTCGCTGATTCCGCCAAGCCTGCCTTTGGCTGGTTTCATTGATAGCAGATGTGACAAATTCGTTAATCCATTCATGCCACTAATTAGATGATTTGCAGCATTTGGCTACCTTAAGAGAGTCATAGTTACTCCCGCTCGCTTACCCGCGCTTGGTTGAATTTCTTCACTTTGACATTCGCAGCACCTAAATCACATTAAGGCCAACATCCGCAGGGACCATCGCAATGCTTTGTTTTAATTTCACCGCCTGATTCCCCTGTCAGTACTCATTCGAAGTCGATCGCTCGACGCCTCGGAAGAGGCCCCGGCGTCTGCTCTAATCTGTCCTCGATCAGCACGCTGACTCCTGCCTCGCCAGAGAGTATGCAGCCGATGTTCGATCGACCCAGCACTCGAGCCAATCTTTGTCCCTGAGTTACGGATCCATTTTGCTACTTCCTTGCCTACATTGTTCCATCGACTGCAGGTCGTTCACCTTGGAGACTGATGCAGCGATACGACGCATCTGGCCCGGATTTTCTGGCCGCCGGGCGCGACCTGACACCACGCGACGCAGTGTGCTCTCAGCCTGCTGACTACCGGCTCGAGCTGCTCAGGGTGGGCAGGTTGTTAAACAGTAAAAGATAATCTTTTTCGACCTCGCGACGTCTCCGACTTCTAACGCTGCCAGCCGCCATCGCCCCTGCTCAGAATTTTAACCCGATTCGCAGATATTGCAGCGTTATCAGCATTTCGCTCTGGCCCCTTAGATCGACTTTCAACCCATGTGCAAGTGCTGCTCACATGGAACTTTCTCTCGCCTTCAAAGTTCTCATTTGAATATTTGCTACTACCACTAAGATCTGCACTGACCGATCGCTCCGCCTGCTCACGCCTGGTTTTTGCACATGCCGCGCCTCCTACTCATCGGGCTCGGTCCTTGCCCCGACGGCCGGATAGGTCGCGCTTTAGCCCATCCATTTTCGGCATGATTCAGCAGTGAGTTGTTACACACTCTTAGCTGATTTCGACTTCCATGACCACCGTCCCTCGTTGCCTTAATCGACCAACACCCTTTTCATGGGTTAGGTTACTAGCTGGGCACTCGAACTCCAGCCTGCTCATCCTGTGATCGCCAGTTTGCTTACCAAAATGGCCCACTTGGCGCTTCATGGCGCTGGGCCAACAAAGCAGCCACTGCCCTACCTATTTAAAGTTTGAGAACAAATGAGGGGCGTCACAGCGCCTCGATGTTTTAATCATTGGCTTTACTCCGGGAGAATTTCCGCCCGCTGGTCCAGCCCATCCCGAGGGAAACTGAGGAACCAGCTATCAGATCTGTTCGATTAGTCTTTTCGCCTTGATACCTCAAGTTCGATTTAACGACTGCATCGTCAGCCATCGTCACCGAAGTTTCTCCGGCTTTCGCCTCACGCATAGTTCACCATCTTCGGTCCCGATACAGCCTCACCGAACCCTTCACGTAAGATCAGTGGTTTGCGTGGTGCTGCCCATACAAAGTTGTTCCCACCAATCAGCTTCTTTGCGCTTTATTGCTTATCGCCGCTGATCTCGCACACATGTCGACTCTTGGTCCGTGTTTCAAGATCGGCCGAATGGGAGCCCAATGCCGACGCTCGAGCGCAGGCTAGCACGCCAGAGCATGGCTCGCTATCCACAATCGTGATGATGACGCCCGCGAAAGCATTTGACAAACCGTGCTTGGGCCACCATCACAATCATAGCTTTGTCAATGTCCCGAAGTCGATCATGGACTGCTTTTCACTGCTTTCCACATCCGACCGACATCGCCGCCTCTATCCGCTTCTCCCGACAATTTCAAGCACTATTTGACTTTTTCAAAGTCTCATCTTTTCTCATGTACTTTGTTCGCTATCTGCCTCGCCAAGATTTAGCCTTTGATCTGAATTTACCGCCTGATCAGCTGCATTCCCTAAACAACCCGACTCATGCTGACAGGCGACAGGGTCCGGGCACGACGGGCTCTCACTTCTTCTGGCGCCCTAGGGATTCGGGCTCCGTCCGCCACCGAGGACGCTTCCAGATTACATTGACGCCGAGGGCGACCGATTTTCGTGGGTTTCTTCCTGTCACGCCACATTAGGAATCCTTGTTAGTTTTTTTCTCCGCTATTGATATAGTAAACTCGCGGGTAGCCCCGCCTGACCTGAGGTTCATTGGGAGCGTCCGGGACGCGTGTCTGGGAGTCCGACCTGGCCTGTCCGGCGCGATCGGTCTCGAGCATCGCTCATCCACCATTTTGTCGCGACGAGCCGGGCCATGGACTGATTTTTCAACCAGCCACGAGACGATGCTCATGGAGGTCAAGCATCCACCCTCGCGCACGCGAGGCGCTTTTGCATTTGGGGGTAACGATGTGTGACACCTCAGGTGTCTCTACTAATGGCTTCAAGCAACTTCATGCTCAAAGACTGATGGTTCACTGATTCTGCATTCACACCAGTATCGATTTGCCATCGTTTTCATCGATGCAAGAGCTGAGATATCTGCTGCCGAGAGTCATTTTGTATGTGTGTCAGGCAAGTCCGTGGGCCGCCGTCCTGCCCGCTAAGATTGCACTATCAGCTGAAGTTCCTTGCACGGCTGGTTTGTGTTTTGGCAGAGGAGGCATGGCACCGCCAGCCGGGTCGAGGACGAGTCGGTTCGAGAACAGCCTCGAGCCAGCCCCGATCGAACTTGTCTCGTGATGAACGGGTTCGGCTCGAACTTGTTATGAGGCAACGACAATGATCCTTCCGCAGTTCACCTACTGAACCTTGTTACGATTTCTCCTTCCTCAAAATGATAAGGTTCATGATTTTCACAACGTCACTGCAGCGAATCGCCCACGCCGCTAATCCAACACTTCACCGACTCATTCAATCCCAGAGTATCGCATGGGTACAAAGTGGCAGGACGAATCAACGCGAAGCTGATGACTGCGCTCATTAGAATTCTCGTAAGACTCAACAATCGCAATGATCTATCCTCATCACGCATGAAATTTCAAAGATATTCTGCCTGTCTGCTGCCATAGACTCATGAATACATCAGAGCAGTATGCCTCGTAACATTCATGGCATCACAGCACTGTTATTGCCTTCAACTTCCTGGGCCTAAGCGCCATAGTCCCTCTAAGAAGCTGGCCGGATGGTTACCTCCACATAGCTATTTAGCAGTGCCGAGGTCTCGCTCGCTAACTTAATTCAACTGCATAAATCGCTTCCACCAACTAAGAACGGCCATGCACCACCACCCATAGAATCAAGAAAGAGTTTCACCATTATCCTTACTATGTCCGTAAGTTTCAGTATGAGTCACCACGCAGGTTCCACTCCTGTGGTGCCCTTCCGCCAATTCCTTTAAGTTTCAAATTTCGGCGACCATACTTCCCTTTAACTCAAAGACTTTGATTTTCATATAAGGTGCCAAATGAGTCCTAAAAGCACATCCGCCGATCCCCGGCATCGCAATAAGCATGGCCGAGACTCAGGACCAAGATTCGATCGCTCGAGCCCCCAACTGCTTCTGATTAATGAAAACATCCTGGCAAATGTTGGCAGTTGTTCCGTCTTCATAAATCCAAGAATTTCACCTCCGATCATGAACAACGCCTGACTGTCCCCTCAAGTAATCACATTCATCCCAACACAGATCGTAATCCGCGGAAGTTATCCTATGTTAATGTATCCAGAGCGAGGCTTGCTTTTGAGCACTCTAATTTCTTCAGTAACAAGATCGAGGCACGACCTGCCAGTACGCTGTGAGCGCATCGCTGCTAGAGGGACGAGCCGACCGTGCACACTAGAGGTGACCGATCGACCCAACCTCAAGGTCCAACTACTGAGCTTTTTAATCAGAATAACTTAAATATATGCTATTGAGCTGAATTATCATGCTGCTGGGCACCAGATTTGCCTCCAATGGATCCTCATAAGGGATTTAGATTGTACTATTCCACCACTGACTCAATGAGCTCCTAGATTGTTATTTATTGTCACTACCTCCCCGTGTCGATTGGGTAATTTGCGCGTCTGCCTTTCCTTGGATGTGGTAGCCAGCTGCTCCTCCCGAATCGAACTCCATCTCCGTCACCCGTCACCACCATGCAGGCTACTATCCTCACCATCGAAAGTTGATAGGGCAGAAATTTGAATGATGCGTCAGACAAAGGCCGTATCCGATCGAGTTATCATGAATCATCAAAGCAACAGGCAGAGCTCAGCTCGACCTTTTATCTAATAAATGCATCCTTCCGAAGTCGGGTTTGTTGCACGATAGTTCTAGAATTACTACTGTTATCCGAGTAAGAGATACCATCAAACAAACTATAACCATTTAATGAGCTATTCGCAGCTTTCAGCCCGAATTAGTTCATACTTACACATGCATGGCTTAATCTTTGAGACAAGCATATGACTCATCGGGCAGGATCAACCAGTAGCATTCGCTAATGACTCAGACGTGACGTTGGTGCCGCCGACGCCAGATGGTCGATAGACTTGGCCGTGGCAAGGTCATTCAAGGCAACCGATTTTGAGAACGCAATGGGCACTCAGACTTCGCTGCCGCCAGATGCACCGGATTCAAAAGAATAGTCTCGCAAGACGTGCCGCTGAGGGCCGACGAGCCTGACGTGGACACGCGTATGACTCGAGATCTCTCGATTTCGAGGGCTCGGAAGGAACGCAGGTGCAATTCAAACCCATACCGCTTGCAGGTAGGCAACACAGAACCGACAAGATGCCCTCAACGCCATAGAGGCGAAGGTGACGATTGATGATGAGAGATGCATGTCGACTGCTCTGTGCACAAGCACGAGCCGACAACAAAAACATCTCGAGCACAACTCACACGCCTCGCTCTGCTATAACCCAACACTCACCGAACGACCACACCTCCCGCAATGCCAGAGGCATGCGTATATGGAAGCATCGGTGCGCCAAGCCTGCATCGCTAGGCATGTATGAGAGACCCGCTTTCAAACAAGAGCAGGAGGTGCCCACCTAGTCGCCCTTCCACAAAATAAAACCAAAGGACCAAGGAGGTCAGATTAGTAGAAGAGGCACACCATGCCCATTTTTGCTTTTGACAACGAATCTGCAGTGGGAGGAGGCAGCGTATAGAGTTGACAGCGAAACGATGCCATCAGGAGGAGGCAACGTTACATTGTTGGTCAAGGAGAAAAAGACGCCGCATCGAGCACAAGAGGGTGGTTTTGGGGAGAAAGAGAAAACACTGCGTGAAAGCACGGTGAGGATGGATGGTGATGAGAAAAGACGATGCAAGTGCCGGCACACGAGAAGGGATGATGCCCCAACTCCGCTAGCTAGATTTTTAGAGGGAGGAGGATGGACGATGCCCCAACCCCCGATCAAGTTTAGAAGTTTGCCAGACGGATGATGCCCTCAACCCCGACCGGGTTTAGCTAAGGCCCACAGCAACACATAAAGCAAGAGTACTGAATTTCAAGAGCGTGATCCAAGAAAATCGGCGACAAATATAAAATTGAGGGACCACGGATCATACAAGGAGTAAGGCCAGCCAAGCATCAGCCGTGTTACCAAGACCAACCCTGTGGTTTCTATCAGGGCGTGTATACGAGACCGCTGCATTTGCGTCAATGCATTGCTATGTTGTTGGTCAAGCAGGCACCACCAACCCATTGCTATCACCGGGACAATGGGTAGAACACCCATCACGAGCATGTCGACGGGGTGTATCGCCCACCGACAGAGATCATGCACCCGCCCACACCTTCAAACAAGTATAACGCCAAGCTGAGAATTCCTTCGCACTGTGGGCCGAGAATCACCTAACAGTACATTGCCCAAGCATCACTGGGGTGCTAGACTAAGCCACGCCAATTTAAACCCAATAAATTTCTCTTCGCGACGCACTGAAAATTCCTGGCCGAAGCCGGCTAAGATTCTACATTTATCAACGACTAATCACTCCAAAACCATAAATAACCCACAACAAGCATGGGAAGGCTTGTAGAGCTGGGAGGGAAGTCCCCATGGAAGTCCCGCATCAACCACCGTGGGCGTGGTTTGAGCGAGAGTATGTTTCATAATGTGATAATATGCAAAACCAAAATTGTACAAGTAGATACCTTTTTCGAAAGAGACATAAGTCCAAAAATCGGACCTAGAGGTCGAATTCTTGGTGAGATTTTTGCAGGATTGCCTAGAATAATCATTTCGTCCACCAAGTTACAGAATTTTTGATCAGGAATAATTTTTAAAAAAAAATTTTAAAGTGGCTAAAAATACATAAAATCGGGAAAATGGAAAAGGGTACCTAGAGATCGAATTTGGCGTAGTTTTTGCAGAACTGCACAATAATATAACCACCAAATACGAAAGCCATGATAAGGGATTGATTTTAATGATTTTTAACCAAAACTGCAAAACGCAAAACTGAAAATGGAGTGATGAAGTCATGCTCTGCCACTGCCTTCCAATGTCATCAAATGCCAGCATTTTCATTAATTAAGAAAGCAAGTTTACGGCCACGGCTAAGTTTTAAGATCAACGCCAAGCTTCTCGACCACTGCCCCGTGGTTAAGTTTTGGCACCGTGGCCTGCAATCCGGCTAAGCTTCTCCACTCACGCTTTTTGGCCCTGCGGCCAAGTTTTGCACCAAAAATCTCGCTTAAGCTTCACCAATGCTGGCACCGTGCGGGTTGAAAATCTGACCACGCTTTGGCACCGCTGCCAAAAATTCAAGCAAGTTTTGATCACGTTTTTGGCACCGTGGCTGAAATTCTGACCACGTTTTGGCACCGAGGCTCAAAAATTGGGCTAAGTTTTCTGATCACGCTTTTGGCACCGTGGTCAAAATCTGACCACGCGGCACCGCCATTCAAAATCCGCTAAGTTTCATCACGCGACCGCGCTGAAATTCTGACCACGCTTGGCACCGCGGCTCAACCGCCAGCTGGATCACGTTTTTGCAATCGCGGGCTGAAATTTGACCACGCTGGCACCGCGGCTCAAAATCCGCTAAGTTTTCTTCGATCACGCTTACACCGGGCTCAAATTATCGCCAATCATGACCGCGCTTAAAAAAATCACTGGGCTGAAATACCACGTTTGGCACCGATCACGTTTTTGGCACCGTGGCTGAAATTCTGACCACGTTTTGGCACCGAGGCTCAAAATCTGGCTAAGTTTTCTGATCACGTTTTTTGGCATCGTAAAAATCTGACCACGTTTTGGCACCGCGGCTAAAAATCTGGCTAAGTTTTCTGATCACGTTTTTGGCACCGTGGCTGAAATTCTGACCACGTTTTGGCACCGAGGGCTCAAAAATCCGGCTAAGTTTTCTGATCACGTTTTGGCACCGTGGTTGAAAAATCTGACCACGTTTTGGCACCGTGGCTCAAAAATCCGCTAAGTTTTCGATCACGCGGCACCGTGGCTGAAAATCTGACCACGCTTTTGGCACCGTGGGTCCTGCAACCTGATCACGTTTTTGGCACCGGCTTTTGATCACGCTTTTGGCACCGTGGCCAAAAATCTGACCATCGCTTTGGCACCGTGGCTCAAAAACCGCTAAGTTTTCTGATCACGCTTTTGGCACCGTGGCTGAAAATCTGACCACGCTTTTGGCACCGTGGCTAAAATCTAAGTTTTCGATCACGCTTTTTGGCACCGCGGGTTGAAATTTGACCACGCTTTGGCACCGCTGCTAAAAATCGCTGGTTTTCTGATCACGCTTGGCACCGGGTCCTCAAAAACCGCTAACTGATCACGCTTTTTGGCACCGCGGCTGAAAATCTGAAACCGCTGCTAAAAATCTGCTAAGTTTTCTGATCACGCTTGGCACCGGGTTGAAATTCCGACCACGCTTGGCCGGGTAAAATCCGGCTAAGTTTTTCTGATCACGCTTTTGGCACCGTGGCTCAAAATTGACCACGCTTTTGGCACCGATCAAAAATCTGGCTAAGTTTGATCACGTTTTTGCACCGGTGGTAAATCTGACCACGCTTTGGCACCGCTGCTAAAAATCCGCTAAGTTTTCTGATCACGCTTTTGGCACCGCGGGCTTTGGCACCGTGGCTGAAAGTAACCGACCTGATGCTTTACACCACAAAAATTGGGCACCAGACTTCTGAAATTGACCACGCTTTGGCACCGCGGCTCAAAATTTGACCATCACGCTTTTTGGCAATCGTGGCTGAAATTTGACCACGCTTTTGGCACCGCGCTCAAAATCTGGCTAAGTTTTCTCTCGATCACGTTTTGGCACCGCGGTTGAAATTCTGACCACGCTTTTGGCAATCATGGCTCAAATTTAGCCACATTTTTGGCCCATGGCTCAATTTGGGCTAAGTTTTCTCGATCACGTTTTTTGTCACCGCTTTCAAATTCCTATAACGTTTTTGGCCTGTGGACTCATTTTTTTGGCTAAGTTTGTTACCATGCTACATTTTGGCACCATGGCTTAAAATTTTGTCCAATTGGTACCTTTGTAGCCTCAAATGACGAACGCAAAGAAAATGATGAAAATTTAGGAATGGTCGAGGGGAATCAAAGCGACTGGTCGAATTCAAAGGGATCGTGGGCAGCAAGGCTTTACCTGCCACTTGCTATACCTCGTCGCCAGATTTAAGTCGCCTGCAAAGGATTCAACTGTCGTTCGATGGGAATTGCGCTCATGGCGCCTTACAAGGCTAATCTGTTTTGGTGTTCACCAACGGCATCGCTCTGGGGGCCTAAACCCCTTACTGCTGGTCGGCAACGAACGACGGGCGACGCTGGGCCGCCTCTAGCCCGGATTCTGACTTAGAGGCGTTCAGTCATAACTAACGCATTTGGTAGTACGCCACCGGCTTTTCAACCAAGCGCGAGGACCAATTGTGGCTAATCAACTGCTCCTACTCAGTCAATTATACATTGGTGACACTGTCATCAGAGGGTAAACTAACCTTGTCTCACGACGGTTCAAACCCAGCTCACGCTCCCTATCGCGGGTGAACAATCCAACATCGGTGAATTTGCTTCACAATGATAGGAAGAGCCGACATCGGCGATCAAAAGCAACGCCGCTATGAACGCTTGGCTGCCACAAGCCGTTATCCCTGTGGTAACTTTTCTGACACCTCTAGCTTCAAATTCGAAGGTTAGCGATCGATAGCCACGCCACGGTTCGTATCTGCACTGAAATCAGAAATCAAACGAAGTTACCCTTTGCTCCACACGAGATTTCTGTTCTCGCTGAGCCTCATCTTAGGACACCTATCTTTTTAACAGATGCCGCCCCAGCCAAACTCCCCACCTGACAATGCCTTCCCGCCCGGATCGACCAGCCGGCCAGCCTTTGTCCAAAGAGGCAGCGCCTGCCTCCGATTCACTAATAAGTAAAATAACGTTAAAAGTAGTGGTATCTTTCGTCAAGCCCAGCCTCCTAATTATCCTACACCTCTCGGTCATTTAACAAAGTCGACTAGAGTCAAGCTCAACAGGGTCTTTTTCCGCTGATTCGCTAAGCCTGCCTTTATTGGTATTGCCGATAAGAGATATGACAGCGGAATCTGTTATCCATTCATGCTCACTACCATTAGACGATTTGAGTATTTGCTACCTTAAGAGTCATAGTTATCTCACGCCATCTCCGCTTGGTTGAATTTCTTCACTTTGACATTCAGAGCACTGCAAGAATCACATTGCATCAATATCCGCAGGACCATCGCAATGCTTTTGTTTTAATTAAACAGTCTGATTCCCTTTGTCCGCATCAGCTTCGAAGTCGATCTGTTCGACGCCGGGAAGAGGCCCCTGGCGGCTCTGCCTCAATCTCCCTCGACTGCATCGCTGATGTACCCGCTGGCCATGAGCAGCCTCGAGTGCCCACCGACAGCCGATTTGGTTCGGATCGACCCCCGTGCCTCGAGCCAACTTTTCCCCGAGGTTACTGATCCATTTTGCCGACTTCCTGCTTACATTGTTCCATCGACCTAGAGGTTGTCTCACCTTGGAGACCTGGATGCTATGAGCACGACGGGCGTGGAGGCACTCTGTCCTCCGGATTGCCGGGCGCACCTGACACCACGCCGACGTGTATGTGTTTTCAGCCTGACTCTACCGGCCGAGCTGCTTCTGTGGTGGGCAGCTGTTAAAAGCAGAAAGATAACTCTCTTTCCTGGCTCGCCGACGCCTCCTGACTCTAACGTTGCCAGCCAGCCACGTCCCTGTCTCAGAATTTTAACCCGATTCCTTTTGCACGCACGCGCTATCGACGACTTTGCCTCTGCCCCTTAGATCGACTAACCCATGTGCAAGTGCTGCTCACATGGAACCTTTTCCCTCTTCGCCTTCAAAGTTCTTTATTTGAATATTTATATTACCACCAAGATTCGCACTGATTTATCAAGCCCATCACGCCTGGTTTTGCAAATACCGCGCCCTCCTACCATCGGCCGTCCTTGCCTCATTTGCCGGATAGGTCCGCATTAGCGCCATCCATTTTCGCTAGTTGATTCGCAGTGAGTTACACACTCCTTAGCGATTGACTTCTCCATGACCACCGCCCCGCTGCCTTTAATCACTCACCTCAAGGGGTTCAGGTTACGCAGCAGTTGGGCAACTGAACTCAGCTTCCTGCTCATCCCAAGACGCAGCTGCCATAAAAATGGCCCACTTGAGCTCTGATTCGTGGCGCTGGCCAACAAAGCTACCCACGCCATCTCTACCTATTTAAAGCCTCGAGAACAGGTCGGTGGCTGCCAGCGCCTCCATGCCTCTAATCATCGAGCTTGCACTCGACAGAATCCCTCAGCCTGGCTCCAGCCTATCTCCGAGAGACTCGAGGAACTCGGGCCTAATCAGACTCGCTCGACAGTCTTCGCCTCCTATACCCAAGTCGATTTAACGATTTGCACGCCAAGATCGCTATGGCCTCCACCAGAGTCTCCTGCTCGCCCACTGCATAGCTTCACCATCTTCGGTCCGACAGGTGTTTCACCGAACCTTCATGTAAGACGATGGCTGTGCGTCCACGTATAAAGGTTCTCACCAATCAGCTTTGCGCTTACGGGTTTATTTCCTCGCCTTGATCATTACATGTCGACTTTGGTCTGTTTCAAGACGGGCCGAACGGGAGCCCACAGCCGACGCCGAGCGCTGCAGTTAGCACGCTGAGACGGCAGCTGCCATCCACAATCGTGATGATGCTCATGAGCATTTCGACAAGCTTAGCTACTATCACAATCACGGCTAAGTCATCTCAATGTCGATCCATGTGCATCAAGCTCACTGCCCACTATCCGACCTCGACACATCGCCGCCTCTATCCGCTTCCTCCCGACAATCAGCCACCTATTTTGACTCTCTTTTCAAAAGTCCTTTCATCTTTTCCTCATGCGGTACTTGTTCGCCATCTGGGCTCTCGCCAAAGATTTAGCCTCGACTGAATTCTACCGGCCCGGGACGCCGCATTCCCAAACAACCCGATCTCCGCCGATTACCGCCTCGTGGGCGCGACAGGTCCGCACGACGGCTCACCTTCAAGCGCCTTCCAGGGATTGTCTCGGCTCACCGAGGACGCCCAGATTAACTGACGCCAGGCGACCGATTTTCATGGCGTGGTTTCTTGCCTGCCACATTGTGGAATCCTGTTAGTTTTTTCCTCCGCTTATTGATATAAGCTTAAACTCGAGCGGTAGCCCCGCCTGACCAGGTCTGTCGGGAGCGTCCGCGGGACGCGCTAGGTTTGGAGTCCGACCTGTCGGTCCGCGCGACCGGGTTCAGCATCGCTTCACCATTTTGTCGCGACGAAGGGCCGCTGACTCGATTAACCAGCCACGAGACGCATGCTCGCGGAGGTCACATCCACCTGCGCACGACGCAGGCGCTGTATGGTAACGATGTGACACCAGCGTGTCTCGCCTATCGGCTTCGCCAACTTGCTCAAAGACTGATGGTTCACTGGATTCCGCACTACACCAAGTATCGCGATTTTACGCTTCTTCATCGATGCAAGAGCCAGATATCCGCCTGCCGGGAGTCATTTTGTATGTTGTGTCGTGTCCGCTGGTCGCCGCTCCTGCTGCCAAGACGCACTTCTAAGCTGAGTTCTGGCGCATAAGCGTGCCTGTTTTGGCGAGAGGTGATGCTGGGCGACCGCCACTGGTCTGGGATAATGAGAACAGAACAACAGAGCCAGCCCCGATCGAATCTCTGTCTCAGACGAATCTGCTCGCTTGGCCGAACTTGCTGCAGAGGCAACGACACGCATCCTCTCCGACGAGGTTCACCTACGTAAAACCTTGCAGAGAGACGATTTCTCCTTCCTCTAAATGATATGTTCAAGCTGATCTCTCACAACGTCGGCGGCAGCCTAACCGCCCACGTCAGCATCCGAACACTTCACCCACCATTCAATTCGCTAGGAGCGACGAGCGTGGTGTACAAAGGGCGAAAGACGTAGTCACCGCGAAGCCGATGACCTCGCCATTAGTAATTCCTCGTTAAGACCAACAATCGAATGATCTATCCTCATCACGATGAAATTTCAAAGATACCTCTGCCTGGCTATAGAGCTCACTGACATACATCAAGAGTAGGCAAGGCCCAGAACATCTAAGGGCATCACAGACCGTTATTGCCTCAAACTTCCGTGCCTAGATCCCTCTAAGAAGCTGTCGTGTTACCTCCACATAGCTATTTCAGAAGCCGAGGTCTCGCCTGTTAACTGAATTAACTGCATAAATCGCTTCCACCAACTCAAGAACGGCATGCACCACCACCCATAGAATCAAGAAAGAGCCTGGCCCGCTAATCCCATTTATGTCTGACTCTGGTAAGTTTCCTCTTTGCTGAGTCACTAGCCGCAAGCCCACTTCGATGGTGCCTCTTCCGCCAATTCCTTTTGTTTCAAATTTTATGACGACCCCTCTGAACCCAAAGACTTTGATTTTCATAAGGTGCCGCGGAGTTCCTAAAAAGCAACATCCGGCCGATCCTCGTCGCATCAAGTATGGTCGAGGACTAGGACTAAGCATCTCGACTCGCCTTTCGAGCCCCCAACTGCTCTTGATTAATGAAAAACATCTCTCGCAAATGCTTTGCATAGCTTGTTCGCCTTTTCATAATCGCAATCTCACTGACTATGAAATTAATGCCGATCGTCTCGTTAATCATTACTCATCCCGAAGCGCCAACACAATAGATCGTAGAGTCCCGTGCGTTATCCCACAGTATCCAAGAGCGAGGCTTCGCTTTTCTGAGCACTCTCATTTCTTCAGTAGACCGAGTCACGACTCCGCTGCCATGCTGAGCGCATCGCTGCAGAGGACGCAGAATGACGCTGATACCCAGAGGCGGACCGGGATCGACTCCAACCCAAGGTCCAACTACTTTGACAGAACAACTTTAAATATACGCTTATCGTGAGCCGGAATTATCGCTGCCGGCTGCACCAGATTTGCATCTCCAATGCGGATCCTCCTCATGATTTAGATTGTACCATTTGCCTCCAATTACCATGCACTCAATGAGTCCGCATTGTTATTTATTGTCACTACCTCCCGTGTCGATTGCAATTTGCGCCTGGCCGCCTTGATGTAGCTGCTCGTGCTCCTCTCCCGAATCAACCCTAATTTCTCTCCACCAGCTACCACTCATGAGATACTATCCACCATCGAAAGTTGATAGTAGAATTTGAATGATGCGTCACGCACTAAAGGCCGTGCGATCCGATCGAGTTATCATGAATCATCAAAGCAATCAGAGTCGGCTGATTTTTTATCTAATAAATGCATCCTTCCAGAGTCGGGGCTTGTTGCACGATAGGCCTAGAATTACTACGGTTATCCGAGTAGTAGATACCATCAACAACCATAACTGATTTAATGAGCCATTCGCAGCTTCACGCCTGAATTAGTTCATACTTACAATACGCATGGCTTAATTCGGTATTACATATGACTAAATGCGTGATCAACCAGGTAGCATTCAAAGCACGACTCCTGCATCGGTGTTGGTGCTGCCGTATGGTCGGCCGTGACCTTGGCCGTAAGGTGTCATTCAAGGCAACCGATTTGAGGAACGCAATGGCACTGTGACCTCGCTAAGCTGGGCCAGATGCATCAGATTCAAAGAACAGCACGCCGCCAGAGGCCGACGCAGCCTGAATGGGACTGCAGTGACTTCGAGATCTCCGACTAAGGCCTGGAAGGAATGCAATTCAAACCATACTGCTTTTGGTAGGCAGGCAACATGTGATCGACAAAGACGCCTCAACGCCTATAGAGGCGAAGGTGACGATTGATGATGATGAGGATGATGTTCGTACGTAAGGAGCCGCATTAACAAAACATCCCGAAGCACAACTCACACGCCTCGCTATAAACCCAACACCACCGAACACCACACCCCGCAATGCCGTAGAGGCATGCAAGCATATGGAAGATTTGGCGCCAAGCCCGTGACGCTAGGCATGTATGTAGAGACCCGCAAACAAGAGCAAGGTGCCCACCTAGTCGCCCTCCACAAAATAAAACCAAAGGACCGGGCGAGGTCGCACTAGGAAGAAGAGGCACACCATGCCTATTTTTGCTTCGACAATCCGGCCATGGGGAGGCAATAGTATAAGATTACAAAGAAACGATGCCACCAAGGAGGAGGCAACGTTACATTGCTGGTCATAGGAGAAAAGAGACGTTTTAATTAAGCACAAGAGGGTGGGGTGGTTTGGGAGAGAAAACACGAGGCCGAAAAGTGCACCAGGAGTGATGGATTGCGATGAGAAAAGAGACGCTCAAGGTGCTTTGCTACCACGAAGGAAGGATGCCCCAACCTCCTGCGTTAGATAGAGGAGGAGGATGATGATGCCCCAACCCCCGATCAAGTTTAGAGTTTGCCAGATGGGATGATGCCTCAACTCCGACCGTTTAGCCAAGGCCCACAGAACACATAAAGCAAGGCATCGACTTTCAAGAGCGTGGATCCAAGAAAATCGAAGGGACAACATAAAATTGAGGACCATGGATCACACACGCGAGGCGCCACATCATGGTGTTAGACCACGACCAACCCGGTGGTTTTCATCAGGCGTGGATGAGTACTGGCATCAAGACGGTTACCTATAACAGTTGCCGTTGTCATATCAGCTGGTGGCACTCACTCAACCGATTGCTATCACCGATAATGGGTAGAACACCCACGCCGAGATGTCAGATGTATCGCCCACTGACAGATTTGCGACCCGCCCGACACTCAAACAAGTATAACGCCAGAGAATTCCGCATCGGCCGAGAATCACCCAAGAAAGCATTGCCCACATCACTGAAAGTAGACTCAAGCCACGCCCACTTAAACCCACAATAAATAACCCACAACAAGATATGCTTAGGAGCGTAGAGGGAAGTCCTATGGAGTCCAGACCAACCATCGGGCGTGGTTTGAGCCATGATGTTCTCTAGTCTCAGATAATGACGCAAAACCAAAATTGTGACAAGAGACACTCGAGCAGAGATAAGTCCAAAAATCGGACCTAGAGGTCGAATTTTGCGAGATGCGGATTGCCTAGAATTAATCATATCTCTCTTCGTCCACTGCAAGTTGCTAGCACTGACGAGGAATAATTTTACATTTTAAAAGTGGCTAAAATACATAAAATCGAAAATGAAAAGGGTACCTAGAGATCGAATCTTCATAGTGATGAACTCACAATAATATAACCAATGTCTACCAAATACGAAAGCTATTGGATATGATTGATTTTAATGATAAACCAAAACTGGCAAGAAACGCTATCCTGGAAATATGGTGACGAAGGTCTGTCACTCAAGCTCTTCCCAATGTCATCGTGTCTAAGGAAAGCATTTTATCAAGAGTGCATTAAGTTTTACTGCCAATCGCTAAGCTTTCTTTGGCACCACCAAGCTGACCACGCTGGCCCCGTGGCTACAGCTTTTTGGCACGTGGCTCAAAAATCTACAAGCTGTCTGACCACGCTTTGGCACCGTGGGCTAACCGACTCACGCTTTTGGCACCGCGCCTAGCAAATCTGGCTAAGCTTGCTCACTGCTTTTGGCACGTGGCTGAGATCCGACCACGCTTTGGCACCGCTGCTCAAAAATCCGCTAAGTTTTCTCGATCACGTTTTGGCACCGCGGGCTGAAATTTCGACCATCAGCGGCACCGTGGCTCAAAATCCGCTGCTTTCTGATCACGCTTGGCACCGTGCTGAAATCTCGACTCACGCTAATAACCGACAGCCAAAATCGTCATGCTGATCACGCTTTTTGGCACTGTCGCTGAAATTGACCATGCTGCACCGCTGCCTGCAAATCTCGCCAAGCTCGATCACGTTGGCACCGTGGCTCGAAATTGACTCACGCATGGCACCCCGCCTGCAACTGCCAAGTTTTCTGATCAACGCTTTTGGCACTGCTGAAATTCTGACCACGTTTTGGCACCGCGCTCAAAAATCCGCTAAGCTGCGATCACGTTTTTGGCACCGTGGCCGAAATTTCGACCACGCTGGCACCGCGGCTCAAAATCCGCTATCGACGCGTTGGCATCAGTGGCTCAAATTCCCCGACCACGTTTTGGCACCGCTGGCCTCAAAAATCCGCCAAGTCTGATCATCGCTGGGCACCGTCGCTCAAATCTCCGACCACGCTGGCACCGCGCTCAAATCCGCTGTGTTTCTGATCACGCTGGCACCGCGGCTCAAAATCTGACCACGCTTTTGGCACCGAGCTCACCCGCTAAGTTTTCTGATCGCTGGCACCGTGTCGCAATCTCACTCATCGCACCGGCTCATCTGGCTAAGTCGATCACGCTTTTGGCACCGTAGTAATCTGACCACGCTCGCACCGTGGGCTCAGTATCGCTGCTCTGGATCACTGCTTGGCACCGTTGCTGAACTCCCGACCACGCTTTGGCACCGTGGCTGCAATCTGGCTAAGTTTTCTGACACAAGTGGCACCGTGGCTGAAAATCTGACCACTGCTTTGGCACCGTGGCTCAACTGGCTAAGTTTTCTCGATCACGCTTTTGGCACCGTGGCTGAAAATCTGACCACGCTTTAATGGCACCGCGCGCCATCCGCTAAGCTTTTCTTCGATCACGTTTGGCACCGTGGCTGAAATTCCTGACTCAATGCTGGCACCGTGGCTGAGGCATCTGACCACGCTTTTGGCACCGTGGCTCGCATCTGCTAAGCTTTTGCAACACGTTTTGGCACCGTGCGTGTATCTCGACCACGCTTTGGCACCGCTGCCATCCACGCTCGATCACGCTTTGGCACCGTGCTGAAATTGATCAAGCGGCACCGCGCTAAAAATCCGCTAAGCTTTTCTGATCACGTTTTTGGCACCGTGGCTCAAAATCTTGGCTAAGCCGATCTGATCATGGCACCGTAGTGCAAATCCGACTCACGCTGGCAATCACGCTGCAATCGCGCTAAGAGCTGATCACGTTTTCGGCACCGTGGCTGAAATTCTGACCATCGCTGCACCGCTGCCATCTGCGCTAAGCTTTCTGATCACGCTGGGCACCGCGGGCTCAACTGCTGGTGCCGATCACGCTTGGCACCTGCGCCGAAAAATCCGACTCATCGCTGGGCACCGCGCTAAAAATCCGCTAAGTCGATCACGCTTGGCACCGCGGGCTGAAATTTCGACCACGCTCGGGCACCGCGGCTCAGAAAATCCGCTGTTCAGATCACGCTATGGCACCGTGGCTGAATTCCGACCACTGCTTTTGGCACCGCTGCCCGTAATCGCGCTAATGCTTCGATCACGCTTGGCACGTGGTTGAAATTTCCGACCACGCTTTTGGCACTGCCAAGCCAAATTCTAGCCACATTTTTCGCCCATGGCTCAATTTGTGCTAGGTTTTCGATCACGCTTTGTCACCAGTCAAATTCCTATAACGTTTTTGGCTCGTGACTCATTTTTTTGGCTAAGTTACCATGCTACATTTTTTTGGCACCATGGCTTTAAAAATTTTGCTCCAATTGGTACCTTTTGTAGTCTCAATGACTGAACGCAAAGAAAATGATGAAAAATTTAGGAATGGTTGAGGACGAATCAGCTGACATGGGCTGATTCAATGATCGGAGTAAGGCTCACTCGCCACTTACAATACTCCCGTCACAGATTTAAGTCGTCCGCAGCGATTCAACTCGTCGCTCGATGGGAATTATGCTCATGCGTCTATGCTAATCCGCCTTGCAAGGTTCACTAACGCACGATGCTCGCTCCAAAACCTCATCGCTGGTCGAGAACGACCGACGGCTTGACTGTCGCTTTAGCCCTGATTCTCGACTTTAGAGGCTGCTTTCACCATAATCCAACGACGCAGATTTTGCTGCATCGTTTTCAACTAAGCTGATGACCAATTGTGACCAACTGCCCTTCAGATTCAGGTTGAACTATTATCATCATCACATCAGAGTAAACTAACTCGTCTTCACGATTTGCCTAAACCCAGCCTACATGCTCCTATCAGTGGGTGAACAATCCAACACTTGCGTGAATTTCGCTCACAATGATAGGAAGAGTCGACATCGATGATCAAAAAGCAACGCTGGCGATGAACGCTGGTCGCCATGCCGCTATCCCTCAGGTAACTTTTTCCGACACCTCTAGCTTCAAATTCAAGGTCTAAGGATCGAGCAGACGCTTTCACTGCTCAGATTCAGATCGGAAATCGAATCAAACGAAGCTTTTTACCCTTTTGTTCCACACGAGATTGCTTCGTTGAGCTCATCTTAGACACCCTAGTATCTTTTTAACGATGTCGCCTCAAAATCAACTCCCCACTGACAATCGTCTTTCTCGCCTGATCGACCAAATTGGCTCACTTTGTCCAAAAGAGGGGCCATACCGATTCACTGAATAAGTAAATAACGTTAAAAGTAGTAGTACTCACTCGCTGTTTTCAGCCCCACTTATCCTACACCTCTCAAGTCATTTTACACAAAGTCTGACTAGTCAAGCTTTCAACAGGTTCCTCGATTCCGCGTCTGCCTTGGGCCGTGTCCTGGATAGTAGACAGTGACAAAGGAATCTCGTTAATCCATTCATGCTGCTCACTAATTAGATGACGAGGCATTTGCTACCTTTTAAGAGAGTCATAGTTACTCCCGCTGCTACCCGCGCTTTCTGTGGCTGAATTTTCACTGACATTCGTGAAGACATCAGCAGAAATCACATCATGCGTCAACATCCGCCAGGGACCATCGCACGCTGTTTTAATTAAATGCTCGGATTCCCCTTGTCCGCACTCGCTTCAGTCGACCGCCTCGACGCCGGAAGCAGGCGCCTGGCCTGCTCTATCTCGCCTCGATCGCAGCACGCTGACGACTCGCGCCTCGCCAAGCTGAGCAGCTCGAGCAGCCCACCGACAGCCGACAGTGAGCCTGACTGGGACCTCGTGCTCACTCTCAGAGGCCAATCTCTTTTCGTAAGTGTTTACGGATCCATTTTGCACGACTCTCCTCGCTTCTACACTGCTCCATCGACTGCAGGTTCGCTCACCTTGAGACCGATGTTATGAGCTATGATCTGCGAGGCACCTCGGATTTCTCACGGGCGCATCTGACACCACGCTGACGTAAGGGTGCTCTTCCAAATCATGACTCGACTTCCTCCCGAGCTGAGCCTGTTTGGGCAGGTTGTTAAACAAAGATAACTCTTTCCGGCCTCGCCGACGTCTCCGGACTCCCTCTAACGCTGCTGCCACCGCCACGCCCTGCCTGCACTTTTAACCCGATGCTCGCAGCGCTATCGACAAGCTTCGTCCCCTTAGATCGACTAACCTATGTGCAAGTGTTGCTCACATGGAACTTTCCTCTTCGGCCTTCAAAGTTCTCATTTGAATATTTGCTACTACCACCAAGATCTGCAGACTGACGATCGCCCGCCCGGCTCACGCCTGGTTTTGGCGTCAGTCCCACTCATCTGGCTCGGTCCTCTGCCCCGACTGGCCGAGTAGGTCGCGCGAATACGCATCCATTTTCTAAGTTGATTCGCAGTGAGTTGTTACACACTCCTCAGCTGATTTCGACTTCCATGACCACCGCCTCATTGTTTCGACCGACCAACACCTAGTCTCAGGTTATGCCAGCAGTTGGCACCGCAACTCCAGCCTTCCTGGCTCATCCTGCAAGACGCCAGCCTCGCTCACCAAAAATGGCCCACTTGAGCTCTCCGGATCTCAAGTGGCGCGGCTCAACAAAGCAGCCCACGCCTGGCCCTCACCTATTTAAAAGTTCGAGAATAGGTCGAGTTGCGCTCTCTCTCTGATGCCTCTAATCATTGGCTTTTACTCCGACAGAACTCGCCTGCGGCCCAGCTATCCCGAGGGAAACTTCTGAGGAACCAGCCATTACTAGACGTGTTCGATCAGTCTTTCGCCTATATACACCAAGTCGCATCGAACGACTTTGGCATCGCCAAGTATCGCTAGGCCTCCACCAGAAGTTTCTCTGGCTGCGCCTCGGCTCAGCATAGTTCACCATCTTTCGTCCCGACAAATGCTTTCACCGAACTCCTTCACTAAGATCGGTTTGCGCTGGTGCTGCTCACAGATAGCGTTCCCACCAATCAGCCTCATACGCACTTAGCTTATCGCCCGCCGACCGCATCACGTCAGACTCCTTGGTCCGTGTTTCAAGACTGGCCGAATGGGAGCCCACGTGCCGACGCCGGGCGCAGCTGCTTAGGCACGCCGAGACGGCGGCGCACGCTATCCACAATCGCGGATGAGTGACGCTCCGGAGCATTTCGACACACTGCTTGGGCCACCATCACAATCCGCTGCCGGTCAATGTCCCGGAGTCGATCGAGCGGACCGGCTTTTCACTGCTCCACATCCGACCGACACATCGCTGCCCTCTCATCCGCTTCCTCCGACAATCTCAAGCACTATTTGACTTTCAAAGTTTCTCATCTTTCCTCGCGGCATTTGTTCGCCATTCCTGCCGCGATTTAGCCTTTGGACGGAATTTACCGCCCGACAAGCTGCATTCCCTAAAACAACCCGACTTTCGCCGACAGCGCCTCGTGGTGACATGTCCGCACGACTGGGGTTTCATCTTCTGTGCGCTTCTAGGGGACTTGCCCGGCTCCGCCTACTGAGGACGCTTTCCAGGCATACTCGACGCCGAGGGCGACTCGATTATGGTGTGGCTTTCTGCTTCGCCGTTACTAGGGGAATCTTTTGTTGCTTTTTTCTCCGCTATTGATATAAGTTAACTCGTAGCCCCGCCCGACCCGAGGTTCATTGGGAGCGCCCGTGACGCGTGTAGGGCCTGGGAGTCCGACCTTGCCGGGTCCGCGATCGGTCTCGAGCATCGCCTATCCACTCATTTTGTCGCGACGAGCCGGGCTCATGACTCGATTTTCAACCAGCCACGAGACGATGCTCGTGGAGGTCAAGATCCACTCCCAGACGCATGCGAGGCGTTTGCATTTGGGGTAACGATGTGACACTAGAACGTGTCGCTCATCGGTTGAAGCAACTTATGCTCAAAGACTGATGGTTCACTGATTCTGCACCACACCAGTATCGCATTTCGCCACGTCTTCATCGATGCAAGAGCCGAGATATCCGCTGCCAGAGTCATTTTGTATGTCAGTGTCGTGAGCAAGTCCGCGGTCGCTGCCTCGGCCCTGCGAAGATTGCACTTTAACAGTTTTCGAGTCTCCTGGCGCACGGCGCCCGATGTGTTTTGGGCGAGAGGAGGTGCGCGGGCGATCAGCCTCTCGCCACTTCTGCTCAGAGGACTAAGTCAGACTCGAGAACAGCTCTCTGACGCCATCCTCGATCGCACGTCTGATGAACGGGTTCGGGCCGGGTCACTTCACTATGGTAGGCAACGATACGATCCTTCCAAGCAGGTTCACTCTACGGAAACCTTGTTACGATTTCTCCTCCTTTCCTTTCTAAATGATGTTGTCTCAGCTGACTTCACAACGCCGCTGGCAGCGAATCCGCCTATACGCCGCTGCAAGCAATCCGAACACTTCACCTGTGACTCATTCAATCGGTAGATGACGGGCGGTGTGGCAGTGTATGGCAGGACGTAGTCAACGCTGAGGCCGATGACTCACTGCGCTACGTAGAAGACCAACAATTGTAATGATCTATCCCCATCATCGATGAAATTTCAAAGATTATCCGGCCTCGTCCAAAGGCTACATCATACATGCATGCCACGGCGTAACATCTAAGGGCATCACAAGACTCAGTATCGCTTCAAACTTCCGTGGCCTGCTGCCATAGTCCCTCTAAGAAGGGTGTGACGGGTTACTCACATAGTTTATTTAGCAGGCTGAGGTCTCGCTGCTAACTGAATTAACCAGACAAATCGCTTCCACTCAATCTAAGAACTGGCTATGCACCACCACCCATATGGGACCAAGACAGCAGTTTCGGCCTCACAATCTCAGCTATGTCTCGACCTGGCAAGCTTTCCCCGTGTCGAGTCAAATTAAGCCGCAGTGCTCCACTCGGTGGTGCGTCCACACCTTAAGTTTCAGCCTACACCATACCCTGAACCCAAAGACTTTGATTATAAGTGCCACGAGTCCTAAAAGCAACATCCGCCGATCTGGCCTGGGCATCGCTTATGGTTGAGACTAGACGCATCCGATCGGCCTTCGAGCATCTCTTTGCTCTCTGATTAATGAAAACATCTCGGCAAATGCTTTCGCAGTTGTTCCTCCGCTCTTCATAAATCCAAGAATTTCACCTTCCGACTATGAACATACCAATGCCGATCGTCCAGCTAATCATTACCATCCCATCCCGGCATACAACACAATAGGATCAGAATCCTGTGGTGTTATCCCATGCCAATGTATCCATGAGCGAGGGCTATGCTTTGAGCACCCCAATTTCTTCAAAGTAACAAAGACGTGAGGCACGCACCTACTAGTTAAGGCCAAACAGAGCGCATCGCCTAGAGGATCTAAATCTGACCGTGCGCACACCTGTGAGTATGACCGATCGACCCCAACCCAAGGTCCAACTACGAGCTAACTGCAACAACTTAAATATACGCCTATTGGAGCTGGAATTATCATGCTGTGGCCGGGCACCATTCAGACTTGCCTCCAATGGATCCTCGTTAAGGGATTTAGATCAGTACTATTCCACTACTGCACTCAATGCAGCCCGCATTAAGTTATTTATTGTCACTACTCGTGTCGTGATTGGGTAATTTAAGCCGCCTGTTGATGGTAGCTCGCTTTTCAGGCTCCTCCCAATCTGACCGATCCTCCGTCACCGTCCACCACTCATGGTAGGGCACCATCCTACTCATCGAAAGTCGACAGGCGTAATGCACGACAAGCGCCGCACGAAAGGCCTATGATCCGACGAGTTATCATGAATCATCAAAGCAGCGTCAGCGCGACCTTTTATCTAATAAATGCATCCTTCCAGGGAAAGTCAGTTTTGATAAGACAGTTTATCATTACTATATCCGAGTAAGAGATACCATCAAACAAACTATAATCGATTAATGAGCCATTTAGCCACTAGTTCACTACACATGCATGGCTTAATTCTTGAGACAAGCATAAGACTACTGGCAGGATCAACCAGAAGTACTTCAGCACGTATCAAGCCGACGGCGTTGTGCCGCCGACGCAGCTGGTCGATGTGACCTGGGCTGTGTCATTCGAGGCAACGAGATTTTGAGCGCAGCGGGCACCATCCTCGTTGCCGCATGCACCGTGATCCAAAAGAACAGTTCACGCGCACGTCAGCCGCGTAGGCCGACGAAGTCGACTTGTGACCGCGGCGACTTCTGAGCTCCCGACTTCCCTCGGCAGTTTTATGAACGCTGAGCATGCACAAACCCATACATCGCTGCAGGCAGGGCAACACAGGAAACCGACAGTACGCCCCAACGCCATAGAGGCGTGAAGGTGACGATTGACGATGATGGCGATGTATTGCCGACCGTTTCAAGGCATGCCACTCTGGAAAGCCACAACAAAACATCCCGAGCACAACACCACACGCCTCGCTGCGTCGCTATACCCAACACCACCGAACGAACACACACACGCAATGCCGAGAGGCGTGCAAGCATAAGCGGAAGCATCGGTGGCGCCAAGCCCGCACGCTAGGCATGTATGTAGCGAGACCCGCTAAACAAGAGCAAGCGAGTTTCCACCTAGTCGCCCTCTCCACAAAATAAACCAAAGGGACCGGCTGAGGTCGCATCAGAAAGAAGAGGCACCATGCCCATGCTTTGACAACGAACGGTGCTGCGGTGAGGAGGCAGTTAGCGCGACTACGTAAAGCAAACGATGCTGGCTGGCTGAGTGAGGCACCGTTACATTGCTGGTCAAGAGAGAAAAAGACGCCGCAGACCGCAGCACACAAAGCAGGCGGTGGTCAGAGAAAGAAAACACGTGCCGAAAAGTAGCGATGAGTGACGGGACGCAGACGAGAAAAGAGACGCCGCGTGTGCCGAGCACACGAGGAAGCTGGGATGATGCCCCAAATCGGCCGGGTTAGATGTTTTAGAGGAGTGGAGGATGGGATGATGCCCCAACTCATCAAGTTTAGAGTTTGCCAGACGGGATGACGTTCCTCACCCCATCAAGCCGTTTAGCCAAGGCCCACAGCAACACATAAAGCTAAAGCAGCATCGACCTCAAGAGTGTGATCCAAGAAAATCGAAGGGACAAATATAAAATTGAGGACCATGGATCACACAAGGAGGCGCCGCCTAAGCATCCAGTGGTGTTAGTACTCAAGACCAACCTAGTAGTTTTCATCGCGTACAGATAGAGATCGCTGTGACGAGCGTTAATTGGGCTACGTATGTCGTATCGTCAGTGGGTGGCACCACTCAACCGATTGTTATCACTGATCAATGGGTAGAACACGACGCCGAGCATGTCGTGACGGTGTCATCGCCTGACAGAGATTTGACCACTAATACTCGAAACAAGTGGCAACGTCATTGGAGAATTTCATATCCGCATCAGGCCGAGAATCACCCAAGAAAAAGCATTGCCCAAGCATCATCACTGGTGCTAGACTAAGCCACGCCACGAAACCCAATAAATTTCTGAGGATCTACTCAAAATCGAAGTTCGCCAAGATCTCAAGCGTGATGATCAACGAATTAATCACCCAAAACCATGGGAAAATAACCGAATGCCATGGGAAGGCTGTGTGAGCGTGAGGAAGTCCCATGAAAGTCCCAAGCACCAACCACCTGCGGCGTGCGCTTTCTGAGCGAGATGAGCACCATACTGTGACAATACGCAAAACCAAAATCGCATGTGCGACACCTGAAAGCAGACATAAGTCGTAAAATCGGACCCAGAGGTCTGAATTTTAGTAGATTTTTGCAGTGATCGCTTTCTTAGAACAATCATATCTCTTCGTCCACCGGGTTGCTATGAATTTATGACGAGGAATACCTTTATTTTAAAGTGGCTAAAATACATAAAATCGAAAATGGAAAAGTGACTGTGAGATCGAATTTCATGAAGCGCATGGTGAATCAGCACTGGGTCAATATAACAACGTGTCCACCAAATACTGAAAAGCCATTGGATAAGGGATTGATTTTAATGATGATTTTAACGAAAACCGGCAAACGTCATCCTGAAATGGCTGACGGTTACCATGTCATCAAGCTCTCCAATGTCATCGCCTATGAAAGTACCTTGACACGAAGCACCTGCTAAGCTTTTACCGCCACCGGCTTTTGGCACCAACGCCACCGTACGCTGCCCTGACCAGTTTGCTCGCACCGTGGCGTTGCAACGCTAAGTTTTGACTGATCACGTTTTGGCATTGGCACCGTGGTTGAAATTTGACCACGTTTGGCACCGCGGCTCAAAAATCTGGCTAAGTTTTCTGATCATTGCTTGGCACCGTGGCTGAAATTTGACAATGCTTTGGCACCGGGGTTCAAAATCTGGCTGTTTTCCGATCACGTTTTGGCAATCGGTTGAAATTTGACCACGCTTTGGCACCGCGGCTCAAAAATCGCTTTCGGATCACGCTGGCACCGGCCGAAATTCTGACCACGCTTGGCTCAAAATGCGCTAAGTTTTCCTCGATCACGTTTTTGCATCGTGGCTCAAATTTGACCACGCTTTTGGCACCGCTGCTAAAACTGGGCTAAGTTTTCTCGATCACGCTTTTGGCAATCGTATTGAAAATCCTTACCACGCTTTTGGCACCGCGGGCCTGTTCCCGACTCACGCTTTTGGCACAGGCTCAGACCGCTGACGACGCTGGCACGTGGCTCGCAAATCTGACCACGCTTTGGCACCGCTGCTAAAATCAAGCAAGTCTGCTGAGCACGTTGCACCGTGGCTGAAAATTCCCGACTCAATGCTGTTTTGGCACCCTGTGGCTCAAAATCACGTAAGCCATGCCGATCACGCTTTTTGGCACCGTGGGCTGAAAAATTCACCCACGCTTTTGGCACCGTGGCTCGCAACTGCTGTCGATCACGCTTTTGGCACCGTGGCTGCACGACCATCGCTTTGGGCACCGTGGGCTCAAAATCTGGCTAGTGCTCGACACGCTTTGGCACCGTATCGAGTATCTGACCACGCTTTTGGCACCGTGGCTCAAAAATCCGCTAAGCTTTCTCTCGATCACGTTTTTGCAATCGTGGCTGAAAATCACTCACGCTTTTGGCACATCGCGGGTTGCAACTGGCTAAGTTTTCCGATCACGCTTTTGGCACCGCGGGTTTTTTTGGCACCGTGGCTGAAAATCTGACCACGCTTTTGGCACCGCGGGTTCAAAATCTGGCTAAGTTTTCCGATCACGCTTTTGGCAATCGCGGGCTGAAAATCGCTTTGGCAAAAAATCCGCTAAGTTTTGATGACGCCAGCACCGCGGCTGAAAACGACCAATGCGGCACCGCCGCCAGTAACCTGCTAAGTTTCTTTCACGCGGCACCGTGGCTCAAAATGGCAATCGGCACCGTGGCTGAAAATCACCACGCTTTTGGCACCGCGGCTGCAAATCCGGGCTAAGTTTTCGATCACGCTTTTGGCAATCGCGGGCTTGAAACGACGGGCTTTGTTTTCCGATCACGCTTTTTGGCACCGGCTCAAAAATCTGACCACGCTTTTGGCACCACCGTGGCAAAATTGGACTACGGGCACCGCTGTGCTAAGTTTTCTCGATCACGCTTTTGGCAATCGCGGTTGAAATTTGACCACGCTTTTGGCACCGTGGCTCAAAAATCCGCTAAGTTTTCTGATCACGCTTTTTGGCACCGTGGCTGAAATTTCAACCACGCTTTTGGCAATCGCGCTCAAAATCTGGCTAAGTTTTCTGATCACGCTTTGGCAATCGGTTGAAATTCCTGACCACGCTTTGGCAATCCCAGCCAAATTTAGCCACATTTTTGGCCCATGGCTCAATTTGTTTAAGTTTTCTGATCACGTTTTTGTCACCGCTTTCAAATTCCTATAACGCTTTTGGCTCGTGACTCATTTTTTTATTAAGTTTGTTACCATGCTACATTTTTTGGCACCACGGCTTAAAATTTTTGTCCAATCGTTCCTTTAGCCTCAATGACGGAACGCAAAGAAAATGATGAAAATTTAGAATGGTCAGGGATCGAATCAAAGCGACAAGGGGCCGACCAAGTGGATCGTGGGCAAAGAAGCCACTCGCCACTTACAATACCCCGCGCCAGATTTAAGTCAGCCCCAAAGGATTCAAACTCGCCGCCTCACGGGAATTGCGCTTCATGGCGCCTTACAAGGCTACACCGCCTTTGTAAGGTTCAATTAACCAAGACGTGTTCTCCGGGGGCCTAAACCCCCATCGCTGGTCGGCAAACGAACGACGGCGATTTGCTTCTAGCCCGGATTCCGACTTAGAGGCGTTCAAATATAATCCAACGCATTTTATGCTTTTCCAACTGCGCGGCGACCACCAGCGAATCAATCCGCCCTCCTCGCAGGTTGAATTACTATCGCGACACCGTCATCAGTAGGGTAAAACTAACCGTCTCACACGGCCTAAACCCAAAATTTCACGCTCCTATCAGCGCGGGTGAACAATCCAACACTTGGTGAATTCCCGCCTACAATGATAGGGAAGAACATCAAGGATCAAAAAGCAACGCCGCTATGAACGCTATCGCCACAAGCCGCTATCCCTCGTGGTAACTTTTTCCGACACCTCTAGCTTCAAATTCAAGGTCTAAAGGATCGATAGCCACGCTTTCACTTGCTCAGATTCAGATCTGAAATCGAATCAAACGAGCTTTTTACTCTTTGTTCCACTACGATTTCTGCTCGCTGAGCTCATCTTAGACACCTGCGTTATCTTTTAACAGATGTGCCGCCCAGCCAAACTCCCCACTCGACAATGTCTTCCGCCTGATCGACCAAATTGGCCACTTTGTCCAAAAAGAGGGCTCATCCGATTCACTGAATAAGTAAAATAACGTTAAAAGTGGTATTTCACTTTCGCTGCTCCAGCTCCCACTTATCCTACACCTCTCAAGTCATTTCACAAAGCCTGACTAGAGTCAAGCTCAACAGGTCTTTTTCCTCACTGATTCCGCCTAAGTCTGCTCCTGGCTGGTTTCACTGATAGTAGACAGATGTGGAATCTCAATCCATTCATGCTGCCACTAATTAGATGACGAGGCATTTGGCTACCTTAAGAGAGTCATAGTTATCTCCACTGCTCATCCCGCTTTGGTTGAATTTCTTCACTTTGACATTCAGAGCATCGCAGAAATCACATTGCGCCAACATCCGCAGGGACCATCGCAATGCTTTTGTTTTAATTAAACAGTCGGATTCCCTTTGTCCGCATTCAGCTCTGAGTCGACTGTTCGACGCCTGGGAAGAGGCCCCTGGCGGCCTGCTCTAATCCGTCTCGACCGCACGCTGACGACCCGCTCGCCATGGAGCAGCTCGAGCAGTCCACCGACAGTCGACTGGGTTCTGGGATCGACCCCTCGTGCTCAGCCTCGAGCCAATCCTTTTTCCCGAGGTTACGGATCCATTTTTGCCGACTTCCCTTGCCTACATTGTTCCATCGACCGAGGTCGCTCACCTTGAGACCTGATGCGGCATGAGTACGACCGCGTGGAGGCACTGGTCCTCCTGATTTTGCGTCGCTGGCGCACTCGACACCACGCGACGTGCGGTGTCTTTCCAGTCGCTGACTCTACCTCCCCTGAGCTGCCTGTGGTGGGCAGGCTGTTAAACAGAAAAGATAACTCTTTCCGGCCCCCGCCGACGCCTCCCTGACTCTAACGTTGTCGCCACCGCCACGTCCCCTGCTCAGAATTTTAACCCGATTCCTTTCGTGTACGCTGCAGCGCTTATCGACGGGCTTCCCCGTCCCTTTCAGGATCGACTCAACCCATGTGCAAGTGCTGCTCACATGGAACCTTTCCTCTTCGCCTTCAAAGTTCTTATTTGAATATTTGCTACTACCACCAAGATCTCGCACCGACGATCGCTCACTGGCTCACGCCTGGTTTTGCAGCGACCGCCGCGCCTCCTACTCATCTGGGCTCGGTCCTTGCCCCGACGGCCGGGATAGGTCGCGCTTTAGCGCCATCCATTTTCGGGCTAGTTGATTCGGCAGTGAGTTGTTACACACTCCTTAGCTGATTTCGACTTCCATGACCACCGCCCTCGTTGTCTTAATCGACCAACACCCTTTGCGGGTCTAGGTTAGCTAGCAGCAATCGGAACCCAGCCTTCCGGCTCATCCCAGCATCGCCAGCTCTGCTTACCAAAAATGGCCCACTTGAGCCTCGATTCCGTGTGCTGCTCAACAAAGCAGCCACGCTGTCCTACCTATTTAAAGTTTGAGAATAGGTCGAGGGCGCTGCGCCCCGATGCCTCTAATCATTGGCTTTACCCTGATAGAACTCGCCTCGCTGGCTCCAAATTTATCCCGAGGGAAACTTCTGAGGGAACCAGCTACTAGACTGGCTCGATTAGTCTTTCGCCTCTATACCCAAGTCGATTTAACGATTTGCGACGTCAAGATCGCCAGCGGCCTCCACCAGAAGCTTTCTCGCTTCGCCTCGCCAGCATAGTTCACCATCTTTCGGTCCCGACGTATGCTTTCACTCGAACCCTTCACGTAAGATCGTGTCTTGCCGTGGTGCCGCCTCACGCATAAAGTGTTCCCACCAATCAGCTTCTTTGCGCCTTTACGGGTTTACTTTCCGCCCTGCTGACTCGCACATGTCGACTCTTGGTCCGTGTTTCAAGACGGGCCGAATGGGGAGCCCACAGCCGACGCCGAGCGCTGCAGGCTTAGGCACGCCGAGACGGCGCAGCTGCCATCCACAATCGTGATGATGACGCTCACGAGCATTTCGACAAACTGCTTGGGGCCACCATCACAATCCGCTGGTCAATGTCCCGAAGTCGATCGGCGGACCGGCTTTCACTGCTCCACATCCGACCGACACATCGCCGCCCTCATCCGCTTCCTCCCGACAATTTCAAGCACTATTTGACTTCTTTTCAAAGTCCTTTTCATCTTTCTCATGCATTTGTTCGCTATCTGCCTCGCCAAGATTTAGCCTTGACGGAATTTACCGCCCGATTGGGGCTGCATTCCCAAACAACCCGACTGCCGACAGCCATGGTGCGACAGGGTCCGGCACGACGGGCTCTCACCTTCTCGCGCCTCTTCCAGGGACTTGGGCCCGGTCCGCCACCGAGGACGCTCCAGATTACACTCTGACGCCGAGGGCGACCGATTTTCATGGTGGGCTCTTCCTGCTCGCCAGCTACTAGTGGGAATCCTTTGTTAGTTTTTTTTTCCTCCGCTTATTGATATAGCTTTAAACTCAGCGTAGCCCCGCCCTGACCTCGAGGTCTCGCTGGGAGCGTCCCGTGGACGCGTAGGGCCTGGGAGTCCGACCTTGGCCGGGTCCGCGCGACTGGTCTCGAGCATCGCCATCCACCATTTTGTCGCGACGAGCCGGGCCGCTGACTCGATTTTTCAACCAGCCACGAGACGATGCTCATGAGGTCAAGATCCACCTCGCGCACGCACGTGAGGCGCTTGCATTTGGGGTAACGATGTGTGACACCCAGCAGCGTGTTCTCGCCTAATGGCTTCGGGCGCAACTTCATGCTCAAAGACTCGATGGTTCACTGACTCGCACCAC
>JAENHJ010000429.1:40000-52408 GCA_025330945.1 Mucuna pruriens | reverse complement strand
GGGTCTGAGAAATTGCAATCACAGGGATTTTCCTGAAAGAATGTAAAATTTTTCCAGGACCAGGTGAGATTGACGAGCCATAAGAAGAATAGAATGCTTGGCTGATAAATAAACTCAACTTTCGTTCTGACCTCAGTCACTACGAACGCCCCTGATCAGTGCAATGAGATGTGTCTATTTATCTATCTCTTGACCGAAACAGGAGCAGGTTTGAAAAGGATCTTAGAGCACTATATTGTGCTGAGAGGGTTCTAACGTTTTCCTCATTTGAAAGAGCCACAAAAGACTTTGACATGGTAGCAAAGAAGGGGAAACAAACATTACTTGGGAGAGCAGTACAACGATAGTCAGGCTGCCATGTCTGGGAATATTGAATCGCCCCTAGAATCTACTGATTCCCAATTGGTTGGACTGTAGAAAGGATGATTTATTGGTGTCCTGGTTCAAGTCCAGGATGCGCCAAGGAAAAATAACAGAAAACCGACTGACTCATGGCCCACTCTGGCCTTTGGGGACAGTTTGGTAGAGCCCAGTTTCCGCAATCAACTGTTGCGATATGCATGTCTAACTAACCAGGCGGCAATGACATATCTGTACCCGAACCGCCCACTTTCCTAAGACAAAGAGACGAAATACACAACCATACAAAGATACTGTCAACAACGGAGTAGCAGGACACTTGTCAATCATATACAACACTGATTTCCTAAGGTTTCATTTGGGATCTCAAACAGAAACCCGCGAACAGCTTCTGACGCACTATCTTTGCCTGTCAACTCCTTGAGTGAAAAATGGCAAAAGTGAAAAAGAATCCATGGATCTGCCTACCCATCGTACTCACCTGCAGTGAACTACATGATCGCCCTGCAAGGACGCCTCTCGGCATCCAGTCGCAGATCGACTGTTAGAAACCCTGGTTCAAAAGTGCGGAACGCATTAGCTATGGCCTGCCTCGTAGCTGGACAGGCGTCGGATTTGAGCACCCATTCTTAAAACCAGCATTCTTAAGACCAAGAGTCGCAAGCGAAAAGGGAAAGCCTCGTCTCCCGGTTCGCCCTCCAGCTCGATCTTCGAGACCATTACACTCTTAGTTAGAATGGGATTCGACTAAGTCACTCTTTGAGATTTTGAGAAGAGCTGCTCTGGTTACGATGAAAGCCAGCCAGCCTGGGAGTTACTGTTCATCGTTGGCTCCCTCATGGTAGAACTCAGCCGCGCCTGATGAGGGCGGTGTTTACCCTGCATGGATGTCGCGGCCTCGAGTCCGTTTATCTCCACCGTGAACTTGAGCCGACAGCTATATGATAGCACCTAATCTTTTTCCGATTCGCGCAAGTTTGATCTCATGCCATGATTTATCATTCATGGACGCCGATAAGATCCTTCCACGAAAGCAATCTTCAGATGAAGCACAGCCTAAGTTATGGCGAGGTTCAACGAAGAAAGGCTTAGACGATGACACTAGGCACCCAGAGACGAGTGAAGGGCGTTAGTGCAGCACGACGAACATGAGCTCAGAGATGAAGCAGATCCAGACTTCCTGATACAGGTCAACCTTTTCGGACTGCAATGCTGAATCCACGGGCAGGGCAAGAGACAACCTCGCGAACTGAAACGATCTTAGTAGCCAGAGGAAAAGAAAGCAAAAGGATTCTGCAGTAGCGGCGAGCTGAAATGAGCAGCCTCAAACCGTGAAAACGTTGTGGGAGAGCTGACATATGTCAAGCTACAGCGAAGCAGTGAGTGCTGCACCCTCAGATGGCGAGAGTCCAGTAGCCGAAAGCATCACTGCTTACGCTCTGACCCGAGTATGCAATGCACGTGGAACTGCAGAATTCAGCAAGGCGACCACCTTGCAAGGCTACAATACCCTGGGTGACTGACATGAAGTATACCGTGAGGAAGGGTGAAAAGAATCCATCGAGTGAACAGAACATGAAACTGGAGTTCTCAGCAGTGGGAGGCGCTCAGCCTGGACTCAGACAGTGCCTCAAGGCTGAAGAATGAGCCGGCGACTCAGGCAGTGGCTTGCTAAGGAAAACCACCGAGCGCAGCGAAAGCGAGTCTCTAGTTAGGCAATTGTCACTGCTTATGACCCGAACCCAGTGATCTATCCATGACCAGGGATGAAGCTTGGGTGAAACTAAGTGAGGTCCGAACCGACTGATGTTGAAGAATCAGCGGATGAGTTGTGGTTAGGGGGTGAAATGCCACCTGAACCCAGAGCTAGCTGGTTCTCCCTGAAATGCGCTGAGGCGCAGCAGTTGACTAGACATCTAGGGGTAAAGCACTGTTTCGTGCGGGCCGCGAGAGCGTACCAAATTACACTAGCTAAAACTTATTTATTCTTATTCGTTTCTATCACAATAAGATGGACTTTGCCTAGGCTAAGAATAGATCAATTATTAAATCTTGGGTGGAAGTTTCTTTTACCCATTTCTCTCAGTAATCTATTATTAACAACTTCATCTCAACTGTTTTCACTATAAAAAGTGGACCTTCTATATTCATAACTTGTTTCAAACAAGAAAAGAAAAAAATATTTAGAGATATTCACGATATGTTTCTTATGGTAACTGGATTCATAAATTATGGTCAACAAACAGTCCGAGCTGCAAGATACATTGGTCAAAGTTTCATGATTACCTTATCTCACGCAAATCGTTTACCTGTAACTATTCAATATCCTTATGAAAAAATAATCACATCAGAACGTTTCCGCGGTCGAATACATTTTGAATTTGATAAATGCATTGCTTGTGAAGTATGTGTTCGTGTATGTCCCATAGATCTACCCGTTGTTGATTGGAAACTAGAAACGGATATTCGAAAAAAACGATTACTTAATTACAGTATTGATTTCGGAATCTGTATATTTTGTGGTAACTGTATTGAGTATTGTCCAACAAATTGTTTATCGATGACTGAAGAATATGAACTTTCGACTTATGATCGCCACGAATTGAATTATAATCAAATTGCTTTGGGTCGTTTACCAGTGTCAGTAATTGATGATTATACAATTCGAACAATTCAAATAAAATTTAATTCGAATTATTTATAATTAAATTCGAATTAAATAAAATTCTTCTAAAAACGAAAATCATAGAATATAAATCAAAGAATATTCTATATATATTCTATAATATATAATTGAATAATATAAATTAGGATAATAATAATAATGTTATTAAAAAAAATGAATAAATATTTAAATATTATATTAGATATTATATTAGTAGAAATATTCTACATTCTATAAACATGAAATAATATATATATAATTTTATAATTTATTTAATTTCTTTATATAATATACAAATATACACTTTAATTTTCGTACAGTTTGAAATTACTCTTTCACATAAAGAAAAGAATGACATTGATCCTATAACAACTGTACCTATAGCAATTCACATTTCTTATCTTAGGATTTGGTTGAATTCAATGCGGAGAAATTTTAACATTTCATATATAATTTATATATATAATTTTTTTCCTGGTCATATCAATAAGGTCATGAAATTTCGATTTATTTATCTCTTATTTTACATATAATGGATTTACCCGAACCGCTACATGATTTTCTTTTAGTCTTTTTTGGATCGGGTCTTATATTTGGAAGTCTAGGAGTAGTATTCTTTACAAATCCCATTTTTTCTGCTTTTTCGTTGGGACTGGTTCTTGTTTGTATATCTTTATTCTATATTTTATCAAACTCCCATTTTGTAGCTGCATCACAACTACTTATTTACGTGGGCGCTATAAATGTTTTAATCATATTTGCTGTGATGTTCATGAATGGTTCAGAATATTACCAAGATTTTCGTCTTTGGACCATTGGGGACGGAATTACTTTGATGGTTTGTACAAGTATTTTTGTTTCACTAATAACTACTATTCTAGATATATCATGGCACGGGATTATTTGGACTACAAGACCAAATCAGATTATAGAGCAAGATTTGATAAGTACTAGTCAGCAAATTGGAATTCATTTATCAACAGATTTTTTTCTTCCATTTGAACTCATTTCGATAATTCTTTTAGTTGCTTTGATAGGTGCAATTGTCGTGGCTCGCCAATAATAAATTTTTAGAACTAAAAATAAAAATCAAAATTGAATTTTGTTAGATTTTATCACATTTATTTTCGTTGAATTCTATGTGAACGTAAAATAGTATTTATGTAGAAAATCGTTTTTTTATTGCCAATATATTGTCTTGTTGTAGACTTATTATATTCTTTAGGCAATAAAATCCGTTGAATTCTTGTTCATATTGAAATGAATAAAAATGGATAAGGAGTTGTCAATGATATTCGAGCATGCACTTGTTTTGAGTGCCTATTTATTTCTATAGGTATCTATGGGTTGATAACGAGCCGAAATATGGTTAGAGCCCTTATGTGTCTTGAACTTATACTGAATGCAGTTAATATAAATCTCGTAACCTTTTCTGACTTTTTGATAGTCGCCAATTAAAAGGAAATATTTTTTCCATTTTTGTTATAGCTGTTGCAGCCGCTGAAGCAGCTATCGGACCAGCTATTGTTTCCTCAATTTATCGTAATAGAAAATCAACCTGTATCAATCAATCGAATTTGTTGAATAAATAGTATTACTCAAAAAAAAGTAGAATTTTGAATAATATAATGTGTGTACTATTAATCAATTAAAATTAGCATATATGATATATAACTTATGATCATGTTTGCGAAAACAAACATAAGAAATTAAAGTATCTTGGTTCTATTCTTTTATTATTAATTAATCTATAAGTCGATTTTGATTAGCAAAATTCTGAGAAATCATTGATTCATCTGGTGTATATAAATATATATAATTATATAATTATATATAATTATAATAAATTATATATAATTATAATATCAAATTAATATCAAATTAATATAAATATCAAATTTGTTACGAATTTACTAGATTGAAAATGTTGAATTTTTGATGTTTAAGGATTACGATCCAATGTCACATTCAGTAAAGATTTATGATACATGTATAGGATGTACTCAATGTGTCCGAGCCTGCCCCACAGATGTATTAGAAATGATACCTTGGGACGGATGTAAAGCTAAACAAATTGCTTCTGCCCCAAGAACAGAGGACTGTGTTGGTTGTAAGAGGTGTGAATCCGCCTGTCCTACGGATTTCTTAAGTGTTAGAGTTTATTTATGGCATGAAACAACTCGAAGCATGGGTCTAGCTTATTGATACGTTTCAAAAAGAACCACACACACAAGTACGTTTTTACTGGCAAAAACCTGCGCTCAAAATACAAAAGATTTGTTTTTGTATTTTGAGCGCGGGTTTTTCTAGTCTAAGTATATCTTATTTTTATCACGAATTATTTTCCTTGGTTAACAATAATTGTAGTTTTGCCAATAGCCGGGGTTTCCTTAATTTTCTTATTTCCTCATAAAGGAAATAAGGTAATTAAAATGGTATACTATTTGTATATGTTTAATAGATCTCCTTCTAACAGCCTATGCATTTTGTTATCATTTCGAATTGGATGATCCGCTAATCCAATTGATAGAAAATTATAAATGGATCCATTTTTTTTACTTTTACTGGAGATTCGGAATAGATGGACTCTCTATAGGACCCGTTTTATTGACGGGATTTATCACTACTTTAGCTACGTTAGCAGCTCAGCCGGTTACTCGAGAATCCAAATTATTCTATTTCCTGATGTTAGCAATGTATAGTGGTCAAATAGGAACATTTTCTTCTCGAGACATTTTACTTTTTTTCATCATGTGGGAATTAGAATTAATTCCCGTTTATCTACTTTTATCCATGTGGGGTGGAAAAAAACGTTTGTATTCCGCTACAAAGTTTATTTTGTACACTGCGGGAAGTTCCGTTTTTTTATTACTGGGAATTCTGGGTATGAGTTTATATAGTTCGAATGAACCAACATTCAATTTTGAATCATTAACTAATCAATCATATCCCATGGCGCTGGAAATAATATTCTATATGGGGTTTCTTATTGCTTTTGCCGTCAAATCACCAATTATACCCTTACATACATGGTTACCAGACACCCACGGAGAGGCACATTACAGCACTTGTATGCTTTTAGCTGGAATATTATTAAAAATGGGAGCATATGGGTTGGTTCGAATTAATATGGAATTATTATCTCGCGCTCATTCTATATTTTGCCCCTGGTTAATGCTATTAGGTTCAATTCAAATAATCTATGCAGCTTCAACATCTCTTGGTCAACGTAATTTAAAAAAAAAGAATAGCTTATTCTTCGGTATCTCATATGGGTTTCTTAATTTTAGAATTGGTTCTATAAGCGACACAGGTCTCAACGGGGCTATTTTACAAATAATCTCTCATGGATTTATTGGCGCTGCACTTTTTTCTTGGCGGAAACTAGTTATGATAGACTACGTCTTCTTTATCTCGATGAAATGGGTGGAATGGCTATACCAATGCCAAAAATATTCACGGTTTTCACTATCTTATCGATGGCTTCTCTTGCATTGCCGGGCATGAGCGGTTTTGTTGCGGAATTGATAGTTTTATTGGGAATAATTACCAGCCAAAAATATCTTTTAATCACAAAAATACTAATTACTTTTGTAACAGCAATTGGAATGATATTAACTCCTATTTATTCATTATCTATCTTACGTCAAATGTTCTATGGATACAAACTTTTGATACACCAAATTCTTATTTTTTGATTCAAATGCCGCGAGAATTATTTATTTCAATTTCGATTCTTATACCCATAATAAGTATTGGTATTTATCCAGATTTTATTTTTTCATTTTCGGCTGACAAGGTTGAAGCTATTCTATCTAATTTTTTATAGATATCTAATTTTTTATAGATAGTTTTCACGAATAAATGAAAAAATCTAAAAATAGAAATAAATCCTATGTACAATACAAAATATATATATATATATATATTTCCTTTGTATTAATTACAAAAAAAATGAATTTGAATTGTAATTGAAATATGCTTGTTGTTTGTGAGAACCCCTTGAATCACTACTACATTACTTGATTTAAAGGGTTCTCTATCATTTATTGGAATTTTTCTTTGTTATTATATATATATTATATATATTATATATTTATATTATTATGTTTTCTATATTTGTATTTGTGAAGTTCTTTACTCACTTTAATTCAATTAGGTGTAAATGAACCATAACTATGTAGTCCTATTCCTAAAAGATTTATCCCTAAATAACATACCCAAATTATAAGAAAGCCCATAGAGGCCACTATTGAAGAATTTATATCTTCTAGTTTTTTTTTTTTTTTTTCTAGTATGTATATGTAAATAAATCATGAATATAGTCCAAGTAATAAAAGCCCAAGTTTCCTTTGGATCCCAATTCCAATATGATCCCCATGCCTCATTAGCCCATACTGCTCCTGAAATAATACCTATCGTTAAAAAGATAAAACCTAGACTAATAGTACGGTAACCCCAACGATCTAATTGTTGAATAAATTGAGATCTATAATAATTTCTATAAGATGAAAAAGAAGTTTTTTTAAAACATTATTTTTTCATTCATATTCATGTATTTGATTTCGGCAAAAGAAAATGATTCGTTTATTAAAAAATACAAATTCTTGCTTTTATCAAGAATTTGTATGAGTTCTTGAAATGTAATGACTAAAATAGTCACTGATAATAATGATCCACATAAAAGAGTTGCATAACCTAATATCATCATACTTACGTGCATCATTAACCAATGGGACTGTAAAGCAGGCACTAATATTACGGATTCATGCATTTGGGTTAAAAGACCTGAAGTAGCAAAGCCTTGGGTAAAAATAACACTAGGTGCGATTATTGTATTTAAATAGTAGTTTTTATGCTTTTTGAAGCAAGGAACCATATAAAAAATGGAAAAAGTCCATGAAAGAAATATTAATGATTCATATAAATCACTAAATGGTAAATGGCCTGAAAAAACCCAACGAGTAACTAACAATCCCGTTATACAAAAAAAAGTTATTATCATGCCTTTTTTTTAGACGAATCATAGAATCCTATGATTTCATTGACTAATAATAAGGTTATCAAATGAATTGAAATTAAAATGGATACGACCGAAAACGATATATGAGTTAATATATGCTCTAAAATTGAAAATACCATAATATAATGAAAAAATCGAAATACTAGGAATAGAAATAAGAATGAAGTTCGTTATAGGACCTATTTTTTTAGAAGATAAGATGTCATGCCGCTACTCGGACTCGAACCGAGATGCTCTAGCACTGCTTCCTAAGAGCAGCGTGTCTACCAATTTCACCATAGCGGCTTACTCGAAATCATAATAACCCTTTTTTAGTCAATTGTCGAGATTCAAAGAATCCATTTAAAGTACAATATTTGTTTACTAAACATTAAATAAAGAATTCTATTTAGAAATATATATTAGATATATTTCAATATTTTTTATTTCAATATTTTTCTTATTATTCTATAATTCTTATTCTAAATATATATATTATTATTCTATAATTCTTATTCTAAATATATATATAATATTATTATTCTAAATTCTTAAAAATGTAAAAAAATTATAAATAAATAATTCTAATCAAATTATTATGTAATTTTGAATGACTCATTTTTTATTTATTTCATTTTCTGAATATAAAGAAATATATTTCGATTTTTTCAATGGAAAATAAAATAGTGAATTTATGGATCAAAAAAGGAAGACTACATTCAATATTCAAAGGATTTTTGTATTTAGAATATATATATAAATAATATCTAAATACCCTAAATAAATACTACTATATTAGATTAGATATTGAATTTTTATTTGTATTTTTGTATTTATATTTAAGAATATTCATTGAATCAAATTAATTGAAATTATTCTAACGTTTGTATTTGTTACAAAAAAAGCTTTTGGAATTCCCCGTAAAAATAGATTGCGCTAATGAAAAAGTTTTCAATCTTGTCCAATATCCCTTCTTTTTCCATAAAGTGTTCCGAATCATTTTTTTTGATATAGAAGTGTGCTTTTTTGGAACTGCCATATAATTTGTATAGTTTTTCATTGTTATATAGTTCGATGTGAAAGACATTTTTTCTGTAAATGAAAAAAATGAATTTATCTTTAATTAGCCATATATCTTATCTATCTTAATTCCCATTTTTTTGTTTCCTATTTAAAATAAAACATGGAATATTATAACCCCTTTTTTTCCAAACATCGATATTTTTCTATTGTAATAATTGTAATAGAAAATACTAAATTAGTTCAAAAATGAACTAATGTTTTTTGAAAAAAAAAGATTATTATTGAGTTATATGAGTTTTTTTTATAAGTCATATCAAAATAAACGAATGTTCTTAGTTTTGGTGTAATTAATTCATTATTTATCCCGACTCTATACATAAAATATTTATTTTAAAAATTTCATTCTTATTCGAATATTATTTATATATATATTATAATAATATAATAAATAGTAATAAATATGAATTACAAAAAAAGTTTATTTTTCACTAGTTATTGGTTATTGGTTATTGGTCCATTTTGAGTTTATACTTTGTAATATTCGAAGTATAAAGATTAAGAATAATTAATAATAGATCATTCTATTTTAATTCTATGTTTATTTTTTATTAACCGAACCCCTTCTTTACAAAAGAGATAAAAATCAACGAATAAGAAACAAAATTCATTAGAATCTGAATTTTTTTGTTTATTGTATGGAATATACGCATCAATATTCATGGATCATACCTTTTATTCCATTTCCAATTCCTATGTTAATAGGAGTAGGACTTATACTTTTTCCGACGGCAACAAAAAATCTTCGACGTATGTGGGCTTTTCCTAGTATTTTATTGTTAACTATAGTTATGATTTTTTCGGTTGATCTGTCTATTCATCAAGTCAATAATAGTTCTATTTATCAATATGTATGGTCTTGGACCATAAATAATGATCTTTCTTTAGAGTTTGGGTACTTCATTGATTCACTTACTTCTATTATGTCAATATTAATTACTACTGTTGGCATTCTGGTTCTTATTTATAGTGATAATTATATGTCTCATGATCAAGGATATTTGAGATTTTTTACTTATATGACTCTTTTTAATATTTCAATGTTGGGATTAGTTACTAGTTCGAATTTGATACAAATTTATGTTTTTGGGAATTGGTTGGAATGTGTTCTTATTTATTAATAGGCTTTTGGTTCACACGTCCTATTGCGGCAAATGCTTGTCAAAAAGCATTTGTAACAAATCGTGTAGGGATTTTGGTTTATTATTGGGAATTTTAGGTATTTTTTGGATAACAGGTAGTTTGGAATTTCGGGATTTGTTTCAAATAATAAATAACTTTATTTACAAAAATGAGGTTAATGTTTTTTGTTACTTTCTTTGCCCTCTTGCTATTTTGTGGCTCAGTCGTTAAATCCGCCCAATTTCCTCTTCATGTATGGCTACCTGATGCTATGGAAGGGCCTACTCCTATTTCCGCTCTTATACATGCTGCTACTATGGTAGCGGCGGGAATTTTTCTTGTAGCTCGGCTTCTTCCTCTTTTCATAGTTCTACCCGCAATAATGAATGGAATAGCTTTTATAGGTATAATAACAGTAGTATTTGGAGCTACTTTAGCTATTGCTCAAAAAGATATTAAGAAAAATTTGGCCTATTCCACAATGTCTCAATTGGGTTATATGATGTTAGCTCTAGGTATGGGATCTTATCGAGCCGCTTTATTTCATTTGATTACTCATGCTTATTCAAAAGCATTGTTGTTTTTAGGATCTGGATCCATTATTCATTCAATGGAAGCTGTTGTTGGATATTCTCCAGCTAAAAGTCAAAATATGGTTCTTATGGGTGGTTTAACAAAACATGTACCAATTACAAAAACTGCTTTTTTAGTGGGTACACTTTCTCTTTGTGGTATTCCACCCTTTGCCTGTTTTTGGTCTAAGGATGAGATTCTTAATGATAGTTGGTTGTATTCACCAATTTTCGCAATAATTGCTTGTTCCACAGCGGGATTAACTGCATTTTATATGTTTCGGATCTATTTACTTGTTTTTGAAGGATATTTAAACGTTCATTTTCGAAATTTCAATGGAAAAAAAAATAGTTCATTCTATTCGATATCTTTATGGGGGGAAAAAAGAAGTAAAACATAAATTTAAAAACAAAAAATTTTTCTTAGCTTTATTAAGATTAAGAATGAATAAAAATCAAATAACTTCTTTTTTTATCCGGAAGACATATCCACATCGAATTAATAAAAATGTCAAAAACATAACACATCTTTTTTTTGATATTACCCATTTTGGTACTAAAAAAACTGTTTATTTATATCCTCATGAATCGGACAATACTATGCTATTTTCTATGCTTATTTTAGTGCTCTTTACTTTATTCGTTGGGGCCGTAGGAATTTCTTTCAGCCAAAACGGAATAGATTGGGATATATTATCAAAATGGTTAATTCCGTTTATAGACCTTTTACATAAAAATTCAAAAAATTTTGTGGATTGGTATGAATTTTTGACAAACGCAACTTTTTCGGTGATTCTAACTTTTTTCGGAATATTTATAGCGTCTTTTTTTTACAAACCGATTTATTCAGATTTACAAAATTTGAATTTATTAAATTTCTTAGAAAAAAATGTTTCTAGTAAAATTGTTGCTGATAATTTTCAAAATGTCATATATGATTGGTCATATAATCATGGTTATATAGATATTTTTTATAAAATATCTTTAATAGCGAGTGTAAGAAAATTAGTTCAATTCAATTCTTTTTTTGATAAAAAAAAGAATTGATGGAATTCCAAATGGAATAGGTATTACAAGTTTTTTTATAGGAGAAACTATCAAATATGTGGGAGGTGGGCGAATTTCTTCGTATATCTTATTGTATATATTTTATATATTAATCTTTATACTAATTTGGTATTCTTTTAAATATTAACTAATCTTATTAATATTGAACTTGGTAAAAAAAGGGGGTTTAATAACTGAAAAATGAGATTCTGAAAGAATATTCTTTGAATACAAAAATTACGTATTGAATTTGGATTCTTGTATCCATAATTCAAAAAGTTTTTGTGATTATTGCCGAAGAACTGAAATAAAAGATAGGGTAAAGCTATGACAGTTATTGTATGGGGTCTACCCAATGCTAGATGCAAGGGCGCATAATAGATCGATATGAACATTATGAGCTGTCCTGTAATAAACCCAGTTGTTGCTGATATTTTCTTCTCGGTCCCTTCTTCCACAACCCGAGCTCGAAGAAGGAAGAGATAAGAGGGCCCTATGGAAAATGTGGTCAGAAATCCATAATAAAGTCCGACCACAACTATCGAATTAATTATCTTCAT
>JAENHJ010000429.1:20000-22500 GCA_025330945.1 Mucuna pruriens | reverse complement strand
AATCCCTGGAGAGATAGTTCACTAAAAGACCGAGGGATAAGTAATTCGACTCATTCACATCCAGATCATGAATGTTTGGAATCCATATTATGCAAGGAGACATTGCTTTTGCTAATTCGAATTGAAAGGTGATATAAAATCGGTCTATTTCCGGCATCATATCCATAGTTAGCGTATTCATCATAGTTAGAAGCTCCAGCTCCATATCAAGGTCACGGTCGATATCGTCACTATCATCAATATCGTCACTATCATCAATAACAAAACCCTTAGGCTTGTTATCCAGGAACTTGTTCAGAAATACTGTAATGAAAGGAACATAGGAGTTTGTCGCTAGGTATTTGACCAAATAGGATCGTCCAGTTCCTATAGAACCTATCACTAAAATACCCCTAGGGGGGGGTAGGGCTAAGCGGAGCGAAAAGGGTTTTCCATGAGATGGGAAATGAAAACTATTAGCCCCCCACAGGGTTTGTGAATAAATAATTGTCTGATAATTAGCAAGGAATATCCGTTTTTCTGCTAAACAGGATGTATTGAACTCATAAATCATTAGATACTTTTTATGAATGTCAACTAAGTATCGTAAGTAAATTGCTCCCGGTTGTTCAATCATTTGATAACCGGAGTTATTCTTTGATAAATGATCACTATGAGTCAGACTCAATAGAATTTGATCAATCCTTTTTTCTGTCGTTAAGGTAGAAAACTGAACCAAGAATTCTCTTTCTTTATCATCAATCGAATCGCTGTTCGAGACCCAGGATTCTATTTTATCATCAATCCAATCACCATTCACGTTTTTTATTTTTCTTATCAAGGAATAGATTGCTTTACTTGTATGACTTACATGTCTCGTATTTCTCGAAAAAGCGATTCGATTGATGGGATTTGGTATGATACTTATGAGATCGATGAGATTCCAATATTTCTTCTTAGAACGTATTGATTTGACCCCATAAGCGGGACCACCACCCCATAGCATGTTGCCACCAAAAGCAAAACTCCGTATTTCTTCTAGAGAATCTCCTAATTGTTCCAGAGCAACTAGAAAGAGATTCTTTAACCAGAAAGAATTCAGTTCAGATGTAGGATACCTATCTAGAAGTTTTCGCAACTCAATCATGTATGATGGAATCATCAAAGATTTGACCTTTTCGAACTCTGTCTGTAACTCACTATAGACTCGAGAAACAAAGAGAAGATGTGTACGAACGAGATATCCAGCAACAAGAAGAAGGAAAAGGATTGAATAGAGGAACTCCTGAACATTTAGCGATCTCAGATGTGTCGATATCAATAGTAACTCATTATTTCGATGAATAATTTCTTCGGACAGAAGAAGATTATGTAAACAATTACTCGGAATCTCACTTATCAGATTCCATATCTCACTTATCAGATTCCATTGTGTCTTCCACAATGGAATCTGACGAATTCGCCATGATATATCTGACCCATGCATAATATCATGAAAAATGGATACAAATTTTTGGCTGCTACTTAGTATCGACAATAGGTCTGAAAAAGTATCTAAAAATATGAAATTTAGATATTTGTACCCTGTTGAGGTAAGGAACCATGGTATATATGTTTGGAATAGATTCCATTTGGAGAGAGTTGAAAAAGCACTATCTTGTTGAAAGGTTCTATACATCTGCCCTTTCTCAAGGCATTTTTTTAGACAAGGACTCCGTTTTTTCTTCTTTTCGGATGGTAAATATTTCTCAGAACATGGAGTGTGAATCAAACCCATGTTTGAATTGAAATTGAGATACTGATGCAAGTTCTTCCCTTCTGAATCAGGTAGATTCATATCTGAAAGAGGTTGACAATAAGTTCTTTCAAAATGGACTATTTGTCCCTCTGTTAGAGGTGTTCCAGAAATGTCTGCGATCGAGTAAATAGCTCCACGAACGAATGGATCGGATCGGATTGGAAAATGGAAAGATTTGTACAAGTTATACCCTTCGTTGCCACTTTGCGGAAAATCGTTAGGTATCAATATGTTAGATACCTGTGACTCGATTGGTGAAATAGTATCTCTCTCCAAAAAAGCACGTTTTTTTTTACCATCGCAAAAAGAAAATATTTTGTTGCGAATGAACAAGATATTGAGGAATTGTCCATACGTAAAATCATAATTATTGATACAGGCCTTTTCCACATAAAAAGGGAATCTTTTGTTACAATAGAAGCAGAAGTGATATTGATTATTCAAGAATCGAAGTCGATTTGCTTTATAAAAAGAGTATATCAATGAATTTCTATGAAATGGTTTCATGGGATTCAGCCAATTGTCTGGATCGTGGGATATCATTGAGAAATAGGAATCTGTGTTATCAAAAGATTTCCTGCGATTCTTTCTAGTATGGAATGAGTCAATCATCCACTTTGGTATCTTATTGAACAAAAATGGTGATATTGTCCCTCCATTGATCAAGAATTTCGATTTTTGGGAAGTATCTTGGTCATCCAATAATAAGGGTTTCCATTTTTT
>JAENHJ010000429.1:10000-12500 GCA_025330945.1 Mucuna pruriens | reverse complement strand
GATTTGTTACGCAGAAAAAGAAAGATAAATTCGTATTCCCATACATATAAATTATATAGGAACAAGAAAAATCTTGGATTACTTTTTGAAAAAAAAGTAGAGATCGATTTTTTTGGAGTAAAAAGACTATTCCAATTACAATTACAATTACAATAGTAATAAAAAAACAACCTTAATAAATGAAAGAAAGAGACATCTTTTATCCAATATCGAAGGATTTGAACCAAGATTTCCAGATGGATAGGGTAGGGTATTCGTATATCTGACTCATGATTTAAATATATAAATTGACCTTCGAAAAAGGGAAAAATGGAATGAATTGATCGCAAATTATTATAAGATTTTACGATTTCTAACTCCTTTAAGGAAGAAATAAATAATTGTAGGGAAAATAGAATCTCCACGACGACAACAAAACCTTCTAATATAATTTGAGAATAAAAATTATTGTTATAACCCCAAAAAGGATTTTTGTTAGAATCATTAAGCAAAATGATAAAAGGAGTCTGTTCATACATTCGAGTAATTAAACGTTTTATAATTAGTAAACTAAATTTATTGTTATAACCTACATTTTCTACAAAAATGCATCCATGACCATAAGCGAGTCCATAAATAGACTCCCGAAAAAAAAGTGGGTATAGGATATCCTGGTGACGAGATCTATGGAGTTCAAAATATACTCGATATTCCTCCATTTATAAAATTCTATTTGGTCAAACAAAGAATCAGAGATTCATTGGATTATCAAATGATACATAGTGCGATACGGTCAAAACAGGAAATTCTAATTATATATATATATTCATTTTAATTATTCATTTTAATATTCATTCATTTTAATAAAAAACGAATTCTATTATATATAATATTATATATAATTCTATTATATATAATTATATATATATAGATAGATACCTAGAAATATAGATAGATACCTAGAAAACAAGTAAAACCAATCAACGGACTCTCTCTAATCACTTTTTCCACCTAATTTTTGTTCTAGGATAACAAGCTAGTTAGGAATCCTTTATTTTTTCAACCCAATCGCTCTTTTGATTTTGGAAAAAATATCTTTATCGATATACTCTTTCTTTTACACATTTACCGCTACCCCCAAATATAATGGAAAATAGCTATATAGTTAGGACTCATAAAAAAAAGAAAAAATAATCCATTCACAGGAAAAGCTTTTCCCACATCAAGCACTAATCTCTTTTTTAACGTACAATTAGATGGGGTAATCATTCAAATAAAAAAGAAATGAAAGCTCGTTACTTTTAGTTTCCCTATAATTAATTGGAGCCGCAAAGCTCTATCCCTTTATTAATTAAACCCAACTGAATTTTTGCGTTCCGAGCCAAAAATTCAAACAAAAAATTGGAGCCGGATCCAATACCAATAAGAGTGAAATATTTTTAGAATTCGTCATTGATACGACATGCTACTTTTTCCATTCATTCCTTTCTGGATCAGTCGTGGTTTTACAAACTCTACCGATGGTATGGATGAACCAATTGCTTCATAGAAATGTGTAAAAAAAATAAAGTCGCTCTTAAAAGCCGAGTACTCTACCATTGAGTTAGCAACCCCAATACAATTTAAAAATAAATTTATAAATAAATAGGATGGGTGTGTATATCCAATCGCAATAAAAACAATACAAATAAAAGATTGAATTGTCTAATAAAATATTAGACATAAAAAAATCGAAAAAAACTCAAAATGTCGAAGGCGAATTGATTCTCAACATACAAATGAACAGATAAAACAAAAAATTTTCTAAAAATTTTCTAAAAAAATAAAAAATGATAGACCACCTCTTTATCTACTATGTTATACATTGTTATACATTACTATTATTATATTTATTATTATATATAATTATTATATATTTATATTAATTATATATTATATATATATTATTATTTTTCGTTATTTACCCTTCAATTTTATTTACCCTTCAAATACAATTAATTACCTTTCAATCAAAAAAGAATTTTTCTTGTTTTTGTATCGCAGAAAATCTAACGAACCTACCATTTGATGAAGTAAAAAAGCCTATTTAACGTGAGTAAATTGATCAATTTATTCACGATCGGATTATATTTATTTGATACATTGTTGTCAATATTAGTATTGAAAAAATAGAATACAATTGAGAAAACAAACGAATAAAATAAAAAAGATAAAATGAAATATTAATATTTCATTTTATCTTTTTTATTTTATATTATTTTATATTTTAAATATTATGAATTCTATTATTATTTATTATTATGTTATAATTATTTAAATTTATAACAAAAATTCTTTAAATATAAATTGGATTATATTCTAAACTAAAAACTTAAAAAAAAATTATAGAAATATAAAATATGAAAATATAAATTGAATATAGAAAAAAATGGAGCAACCCCCCTATTATGTATGTGAAATTCACATCGAAAAACGAAAGAACCCTTTCCCTTAGAAATTCTAATAACTTTTTTTGTAAAAT
>JAENHJ010000429.1:0-5000 GCA_025330945.1 Mucuna pruriens | reverse complement strand
CTTATATTTTTATTTTAGTAGGTAGATAGAGAGTCCATTTAACTTAAGTTGATCTAAGCCAGAAGCAGACCTACGTCAAGATAATCTTTCTTTGAAACACTTTGGTAGTGCTCTTAGATTGTAATCCAAATAAACAAATCAGAGCATAAGGAATCATCTCTTTATTCTTTCTGTCAATAAAATAAAATCAAAAGTCAATAAAAAAGATGGTAGACTAACTGATATTTCTATCAGTTAATGAAAAAGCTCAATGCAAAAAAAAAAAATGCACGTTGGGTTTTTAAAACAATTCAAATCATTTCGATAATAATCAGTTTGATTTGTTTTACCGAGAAGGTCTACGGTTCGAGTCCGTATAGCCCTAATATTCCTACAGATACTAATAATATTTACAATCGAATATCTCTCATTACTAATACTATTACTAAGATATTAATAATAGAATAGAAAGAATTTGTAAATTTCTATCCAAACATATTAATATTCGATAGAATAATACTAATATTAGTATATTCAGATACTAGTCTAAAAAAATTTAGACTTTAGACTAATAATTAATATTAATTCGGTATATTTTCTACACTCAGAGGAGTACGTTTATGTTTCTGCTTTACGAATATGATATTTTTTGGGCATTTCTAATAATATCAAGTTTTATTCCTATTTTGGCATTTCTAATTTCTGGAATTTTAGCCCCAATTAGCAAGGGACCTGAGAAATTTTCTACTTATGAATCGGGAATAGAACCCATAGGCGATGCTTGGTTACAATTTAGAATCCGTTATTATATGTTTGCTCTCATTTTTGTTGTTTTTGATGTTGAAACAGTTTTTCTTTATCCATGGGCAATGAGTTTCGATGTATTAGGGATATCCGTATTTATAGAAGCTTTCATATTCGTGCTTATCTTAATTGTTGGTTCAGTTTATGCATGGCGAAAGGGGGTATTAGAATGGTCTTAATTCTTGACTATTTAGACAATTAAAAAAAACATTGAGACAATTATGAATTCCATTGAGTTTCCCTTACTGGATCAAACAACAAAAAATTCAGTTATTTCAACTACATTAAATGATCTTTCAAATTGGTCAAAATTATCCAGTTTATGGCCACTTCTCTATGGTACTAGTTGTTGCTTCATTGAATTTGCTTCATTAATAGGATCACGATTCGACTTTGATCGTTATGGACTAGTACCACGATCGAGTCCTAGGCAGGCAGACCTAATTTTAACAGCGGGCACAGTAACTATGAAAATGGCTCCTTCTTTAGTTCGATTATATGAACAAATGCCCGAACCAAAATATGTTATTGCTATGGGAGCCTGTACAATTACGGGGGGATGTTCAGTACCGATTCTTATAGTACTCTTCGGGGCGTGGATAAGCTAATTCCTGTGGATGTTTATTTGCCGGGCTGTCCACCTAAACCGGAGGCTATTATAGATGCTATAACAAAACTTCGTAAGAAAATATCTCGAGAAATCTATGAAGATCAAATGAGTTCTCGACGAGAGAATAGATGTTTTACTACCAACCACAAGTTTCATATTGGATGCAGTACTCATACTGGGAATTATGGTCAAGAATTATTTTATCAACCGCCATCTACTTCAGAGATGCTGTCTGACACATTTTAAAAATAAAAAAAGTTCAGTATCCTCCCATGAGGCAGTGAATTGGGGAGGATCCTTTTGTTTAAAGTACAATAATATAAAGTACAATAATAAATAAATAGCAATTTCATTTTTAATTTAAAAAATTTCATCGTAATGTAAATAGGAAATACTAATATCAAATTCATAAATTCAGGAGAAGTAAAAAAATGCAAGGTCGTTTGTCTTCTTGGCTAGTCAAACATGGACTAATTCATAGATCATTGGGTTTCGATTACCAAGGAATAGAGACTTTACAAATAAAGCCCGAGGTTTGGCATTCCATTGCTGTCATTTTATATGTATATGGTTACAATTATCTACGTTCCCAATGTGCCTATGATGTAGCACCGGGAGGACTATTAGCTAGTGTATATCATCTTACGAGAATAGAATATGGTATAGATCAACCCGAAGAGATATGCATAAAAATATTTGTCTCAAGAAAAAATCCCAGAATTCCTTCCATTTTCTGGGTTTGGAAAAGTGCGGATTTTCAAGAAAAGGAATCTTATGATATGCTTGGAATCTATTATGATAATCATCCGCGTCTGAGACGTATTTTAATGCCCGAAAGTTGGATAGGATGGCCTTTGCGTAAAGATTATATTGCCCCAAATTTTTATGAAATACAAGATGCTCACTAAATTAAATGATAAAAATAAGAAACTAATCCGCACTTCTACAACCCTTGATATTCAAGGAATATCTGTAGATTCTCTTATAGATCAGACAAAGTAATTGAAGTTAAACCAGACAGAATAATGGAAGTCTCATTCATATATTATAATGTATGTAATAAATCACAAAATTCATAAATAAGATAATAATGTCGGGATTCAAAAATTGGATAGGAGTTCTTTTAGATTCTAAAATATGAACAATACTTAGAAAAAGTAACATCAAAGGATATGGAGAAAATGAAAATCTAAAAAAAAATACAAAGAAATGGGCTCGATTCGATTTGTATAATCCATCTAAGATTAATTTTGACTATTCCCACTCCACCCCTGAACTCCCTTAGACTAAACTTTTTGGTCTTTCGACGAACTAATTTAACCATTCGAATATTATGGAAATAGTAACAGAGCAGAAAAAAGGGGAAACAAAATAAAATATCAAATAATTCATTATATATACAGAGAATATACTTAAAAAATGCATCTATTCTTTAATCATCTAGGAAGAATATATCTACAGATACCTAAATAGATAAAATAAATATGTATGATAATCTAGAAGACAAATTGGTATGTATCTATTCCCCATATTGAAATATGGGGAATAGATACTCATACAAATGAATCATATGCCAGGAACCAGATTTGAACTGGTGACACGAGGATTTTCAGTCCTCTGCTCTACCGGCTGAGCTATCCCGACCATTCTTGACGCATCAGCCTCATTTTTATTTTATGAGATTATTGGAGTATATGTCAATGAATCTATGTCAATTTAAGTAAAAAAAGACGAAAAATACAAATTTGTAAGTTAGTTTCAGTAGTAGTAATTTTTTTGTATTGCTAATCACGCATATGAGGATTCCTTGCTCAAAAATAAAGAAATAATATATTCATAAAATTCTACGTGTTTCACATTCATATATATATATATTCAATTACATATTCCAAAGATACTCTATATATTCCAAAACTTGTGACTTGTAATTATGATAAGATAATTATGATAAGATAAAGAAAAATTCCAATTTATTTGTGAAAGAATAAACAGAATAAAACACATAAATAACGAATTAAAGATAGAGAAGATATAGGAAAATAATTAGAAAGTTAAACAGGCCCTTTGGGGATAGAGGGACTTGAACCCTCACGATTTCTAAAGTCGACGGATTTTCTTCTTACTATAAATTTCATTGTTGCCTGTATTGACATGTAGAATAGGACTCTATCTTTATTCTCGTCTGATTAATCAGTTCTTCAAAAGATCTATCAGACTATGGAGTGAATGATTTGATCAATGAATATTCCATCTTTTCTTCAACTTGGAATTGATTTGATTCACATCTTTCATTTGTGAATATATTTTATCACAAATGGATATTTGAAGTCTTTATTAATCAATTAAAATAGTATTTTAGTACATATATGTATATATATACATATGTTTATCTTTGATCCATTCCTGAAATTAGGATGGAAGGATTCCTTTCCTAATGCAAAAGGAAAAGTTGTCAACTCCATTTGTTAGAATAGCTTCCATTGAGTCTCTGCACCTATCCTTTTTTTCTGAACCTTTGTTTGTTTTCAGAAAACAGGATTTGGCTCAGGATTGCCCATTTTTGTTAATTCCAGGGTTTCTCTGAATTTGAAAGTGATCACTTAGTAAGTTTCCATACCAAGGCTCAATCCAATTAAGTCCGTAGCGTCTACCAATTTCGCCATATCCCCTCTTTTTTTTATATTTGAGATTCGAATCTCATTAGAATGATTTTTAATTTATATTATGATATGAGAATTATGCCGGAACTTTTGAATTCATTAAATACAGATTCTTATATTGAAAAGTGTTTACTCCTATTTTTTTGATTTTCTTTCATCTATATCGGATACCATTATTTGGTTGAATCAGAAATGATTCTATTATCTCTGTATTCACAATTCAATATACACAGATATATACCACATATCTATCTATATTCTATGCCCCTACTTCATATTATTTTTAATGCAATTTAGAATACTCGAATGGTCGATTCTTTTTTTTTTTTCATCTTAGTTTTTTTTATCTTTCCGAATGAAAACATGGGAATCTTTGATTATGATCTGGGTTAGTCTTTTCTTTTTCTTTCATTTTTTTCCTTAAAGCGAACAGATACAGATTCTCTATAACATAACTAAAAAAATGAAATTTTTTTTTTTGTTTAAATATTTATTCATATAGAATTGATATAACTAAAACGAATCTAATGGCTGTAAATAAATAATCATTCTTTTAATGTAGAATTAGACATTCATTTCGAAAAATTCCCAATTACTTACTAAAATTGAAAATAATATAAATAAAAATATCTAATAATCAAATATCTTATAATTCTAATGTATAAATCTATAGATTATACATATTTTTATTTTTTAATATATTTTAATTTAATATATTAAGAATATTGTAAGTAATATTAATTACTGTTTACTTAAAATCTAAAAATTAGAATATTGGATTTCTAATTCTAAATAGTATTACTAAATACTATATCTATAAAATCGATAAATACTATATCTATATATATAGTAATATAGTATTCTATTATTATAGTATATAGTATTATTCTTATATATATAGAATAGAAAATATATATAGAATAGAAAAAATAGAAAATATTCAAAAA
>JAENHJ010000428.1:0-14376 GCA_025330945.1 Mucuna pruriens | reverse complement strand
CCAGCCTCAGATTCGCGGAATAAGTAAAATAACGTTAAAAGTAGTGGTATTTCACTTTTATTTGTTTCCAGCTCAACTATCCTACACCTCTCAAGTCATTTCACAAAGTCGGACTAGAGTCGAAAGCTCAGCAGGTCTTCTTTCCCGTGATTCCGCCAAGCCGTTCCAGTGCGTGGTTTTATTTGGATAGTGAAGCGAGGGGCAGATGGGAATCGTTAATCCATTCATGCGTCACTAATTAGATGGCCAGGCATTTGGCTGCCTTAGAGAGAGTGTGAATTTGCTCATAGTTTACTTGGTTGAATTTCTTCACTTTGACATTGAGCAGGCAGAAATCACATTGCGTCAACATCCGCGGGGACCATCCAGCGATGCTTTTTGTTTTAATTAAACAGTCAGTTCCCTTGTCCGTACCAGTTCTGACCGGTTTGCGGGGAAGAGGCTGAAAGGGTAGTTCCCAATCAAATCCCCAAGCCAAACACTTGCGGCAACCCAGCTCTTAGGGGTAGCTTCAGCGATCAGCACGGTAAGCCCAGTTCGGGGCCCAGGACCCGTGCCAGCCACGAGCCAATCCTTTTCAGAAGTTACGGATCCATTTCTTGAGCTTCCGCCTACATTGTTCCATCGACGAAATACCTTGGAACTGATGCGGTTATGAAATGCAGCCAGGGCGTAGGAGGCACCTGGTCCCTCCGGTTTTCAAGAGGCAGCCAGAGGCTGGACACCACGCGGCGTGCGGTGCTCTTCAGCCGTGGACCACCTCCATTGAGCCGTTTCGAGTGAAGCGGGCTGTTAAGCGAAAAGATAACTCTTTAAAGGCCCCGCCGGCGTCACCGGACTCCTGCGTTGCCGTCGGTATACGTCGGTTCGAAATTTTAACGATTCGCTGATTATGCAGCACCTGTGACTATCGAACGAGCTTCCCGTCCCTTAGAGATCGGCCAACCCATGTGCAGAGTGCCGTTCATGGAACCTTTCCCTCTTGGCCTTCAAAGTTCTCATTTGAATATTTGCTACTACCAAAGAATCTGCACTTAGGCAATAGCTCATGAGACTCACGCCACAGGTTTCTACTTGACATTAAGCCAGCGCCTACTAAATCGGGGCCTGGTCCTTGCCAGGCAGTAGGATATGGTCGGCGCTTTGGCATACATCCATTTCGGGGCTAGTTGATTAGGGTGAGTTGTTACACACACTCCTTAGGGATTTAAACTTCATGACCAGATCCTGCTGTCTTAATCGACCAACACCCTTTGTGGGGTCTAGGTTATTGTAGCGATTAGACATAAGTAACCCGACTTAGGTTCATCCATACGCTTGTTCTGCTTACCAAAAATGGCCAGCTTGGAGCTCTCGATTAGTGGCGGCTCGACAAAACAAAGCACCAAGTCCTACCTATTTAAAGAAAGTTTGAGAATAGATTAAAGCGTTGCGCTGATGCCCCTCTAATCATTGGCTTTGGATAGAACTGTCGCAATCAGTATCTGAGGGAAACTTGGAGGGAACCAGCTATAAGGCGGTTCGATTAGTCTTCGCCCTATCCCAAGTCAGACGAGCGATTTTTTGTCGGTATCGCTGCGCCTCCACGAGTTTCCTAAAAGCCGCCCCCTTCCGGGGCATAGTTCACCATCTTTCGGGTCCCGGGTATGCTCTCCTTCGAACCCTTCACTTTGGAAAGATCGGGGTCGGTCGGTGGTGCTGCCCGCGATAAAGGTTCCCTTGTCAGCTTCCTTGCGCCTTACGGGTTTACTCGCCCGGGTGGCTTCGCACCGTGTCGGACTCCTTAAAAGTGTTTCAAGGCCAGGCAGAATAGAAACCAGCGGCCGGGAAGCCCCAGAAGCGCTTGAGTGCCAAACGCAGGGGCAGCGTAGCGCTGCCATCCACCATCGTGATGATGGCGCTCGCGGTAGGCATTTCGACAACTTTGGGCTTGGGCCACCATCGCGATCAGCGTCGGTCAATGTCCGGAGTCGTCGGTGGATGAAACTCTTGGATTCCACATCAGGCCAGGACACATCGCAGGCCCAAAAAGCTTCCACTCGGAAACAATTTCAAAACCTTTATTTGACTCTCTTTTCAAAGTCCTTTTCATCTTTCCCTCATGGTACTTGTTCGCTATAGGTCTCTCGCCCGGTATTTAGCCTTGGGCCAGGAATTCTGCTTAGATTAGGCTGCATTCCCCAAACTGCTTAGGCTTCGTAAACGGCGCCTGGGCGTGAATGCGACGAGGGGTGGGAACCTGACAGGGCTCTCACCCTCTCTGGCGCCCCTTCCGGGGGACTTAGGCCAGTCACTTGCGGGGCAGCTTCTCCAGGACTACAATTCCGGACCAGAGGCGGCCAGATTTTCATGGTGAGCTCTTTCGGTTAAGCTCGCCAGTTACTAGGGGAATCCTTGTTAGTTTCTTTTCCTCCGCTTATTGATATGCTTAAACTTCGTGAGGTAGCCCGCTTTGACTGTCGTTGGGAGGCGTCAGGTGGGCCCGATGTAGAATCGGGGAGTCCGACCTTGAAAGCAGGTCGGCAGCGGCCCAGTCTCGGCATCGCTCATCCGCATTTTGTCGCGGCAATTTGGGCGCGGACTCATTTTTCAACCCGCCCGGAGGCGATGCTCGCGGGAGGTCAGCATCCACCTGCGCTTGCGTGAAGGCATTTGCATTTGGGGTAGCGATGTGTGACACCCGAGGCAGGCGTGCCACCGGCTAATGGCTTGAGGCGCGACTTGCGTTCAAAGACTCGATGGTTCACGGGGATTACAATTCACACCAGTATCGCATTTAAGCTACGTTCTTCATCGATCGAAGCCGAGATATCCGTTCTTAAAGTCATTTTGTATGTTGTGTGTTAATTAGCAAGGTCGCGGGGTCGCCCAGATCTCGGGGCGAAGATTCTTTAACAGTTTCGAGTTCCTTGGCGCCGCAATCTTGGGAGGGTTTTGTGTTTTGGCGAGAGGAGGTGCCGGCCCAGGCGACCGCCTCTCGCCAGCTCGAAGGTCGGGGGAGGGACGGGGTCGGTGTTCGAGAACAGCTCCCCGAGCCGCCCCGTCGAACTTAATCTGTGATGAGCAGGTTGGGCGGGTCCCGAACTTGTTTGTGAGCCCAGCGACAATGATCCCTTAAGCGGGTTCGCTCACGGAAACTTATTCTGACTTCTCCTTCCTCTAAGTGATAAAGGTTCAGTGGACTTCTCACAACGTCATGAGACAGCGAACCGCCCCACCTCGCATAATCCAGACACTTCACGGACCATTCAATCGGTGGGCGGACGGGCGGTGTGTCAAAGAGGACGTAGTCGGCCTTGAGCTGATGACTCGCGCTTACTTAGAAATTCCCTCGTTGAAGACGCATTGCAATGATCTATCCCGTCACGATGAAATTTCAAAGATTACGGGGCTTTTGTCGGCCAAGGCTATAGACTTCGTTGAATACATCGGTGTAAGCAGCGTGCGACCCCAGGAACATCTAAAATCATCTGGACTGTTATTGCCTCAAACTTGAGTAGCCCTAGCGGCCATAGTCCCTCTAAAGCTGGCGGGTGGGGTTACCTCCACATAGCTATTTAAGCGAGGCTGAGGTCTCGTTCGTTAGGTTAACGGGACAAATCGCTCCGCCAACTAAAACGGCCATACACCACCACCCATAGAATCGGCTACCGGTCTGTCGATCCTTCTTAATAGGACACAGGTTTCCGTGTTAGTGGTAAAGCCCGAGGCTCCTCCTCCCTTAAATCAATTCCTTTAAGTTTCACCTTGCGACCATACTCCCCAGGAACCCAAAGACTTTGATTTCTCATAAGGTGCCAGCGTGATTCCTAAAAAGCAACATCCGTGATCCACAGTCGGCATCGTTTATGGTTGAGACTAGGACGGTATCGATCGTCTTGAGCTGACTTTCGTTCTTGATTAATGAAAACATCCTTGGCAAATGCTTTGCGATTGTTCGTCTTTCATAAATCGAAAATTCACCTCGACTATGAAATCTGAATGATACCCCATTTGTCCTGTTAATCATTACTCGATCCAGGAAGACCAACCTGATAGGATCAGAATCACGTGGTGTTATCAATCCCATGTATCGGGCGTAGGCTTGCTTTGAGCACTCTAATTTCTTCAAATGGCGTAGGCTTGCTTTGACGGCGCGGACTTGCCCTCCGATGGATCCTCGTTAAAGGGATTTTAGGTTGTACTCATTCAGTTACGGACTCAATAGGCCGGTATTGTTATTTGTTGTCACTACCTCCCCGTGTCAGGATTGGGTAATTTGCGCGCCTGCTGCCTTCCTTGGATGTGGTAGCCGTTTCTCAGGCTCCCTCTCCGGAATCGAACCCTAATTCTCCGTCACCCGTCACCACCATGGTAGGCCACTATCCTACCATCGAAAGTTGATAGAGGCGAGAAATTTGAATGATGCGTCGCCGGCCAAAGGCCGTGCGATCAAGCGAGTTATCATGAATCATCAAAGCAACAGGCGAGCCTGCGTCGACCTTTATCTAATAAATGCATCCCTTCCGGAAGTCGGGGTTTGTTGCCGTATTAGCTCTAGAATTACTACGGTTATCAGAGTAGTAGATACCATCAAACAAACTATAACTGATTTAATGAGCCATTCGCGGTTTCCGCGGTCTGAGATTAGTTCATGCCCACACATGCATGGCTTAATCTTTGAGACAAGCATATGACTACTGGCGGGATCGACCAGGTAGCATTCGTTAATGACTCTGCGTGGGCGTTGGTGCTCTTAAGCGCCGAATGGTCGGCGGGGACCTTGGCGGGCGGTGTCATTCAAAGCAAAGAGATTTTGAGGAACCTTGCGGGGGCACCAGGACCCCACGCGTTCGCCCGCATGCACCCGTATCAAAAAAACGATCTCAGCGCCGCGTGCGCGTAGGCCAGCTGAGCTGGCGTGGGCCGCGTCTTGGGACCGAGATCCCAAACTCCCAGAAGAGCCTGGAAGAACGTGTGCTATGCAATTCAAACCCATCTGGTTTTGGTAGGTAGGCAACAACAGGCAAACCGATGCGCCCCAACGCCATAGAGGCGGAAGGTGGCGATTGATGATGATGAGGATGCATGTCGGCCGTTCGGTGCCAAACGGAGAACCAGGACAACAAAAACATCAGAGCACAACTCCTCACACGCCCGCGTTCGCCATAACCAACACCACCGAAGAGCGAACCACACCCCGCAATGCTTAGAGAGGCATGCAAGCATATGGAAGTCGGGTGGCGCCAAACTGCATCGCTAGGCATGTATGTAGGAGACCGCCCTAAACAAAAGCGATGGTGGTGCCCGCCTAGTCGTCCTCTCCACAAAATAAAACCAAAGGGGCCAGAAGGAGGGTCGTACTAGGAAGAAGAGGCACGCCATGCCCGTTTTGCTTTGACAGCGAGCGGTGCCGTGTGGGAGGAGGCAGCGTTGCGTTGTTCCACGACAAGCGATGCCCGCGAAGGAGGAAACAAAACGTTACATTGTTGGTCAAGGAGAAAAAAAAGGCGGCTCATGGCGAGCCTGAGAGGGGTGGGGTGGTTTGGGAGAAAAAAAAACACTCGTCTTAGGAGTGCACGAGGAGGATGGGATGGTGGATGAGAAAAAGAGGCGCTGGCGGTCTGCCGAGCACCACGAGGAAGGGATGATGCTGACCAGGCTGGGTTAGATTTTTAGGAGGGAGGGAGGATGGGATGATGCCCCGACCAGGCGGTTTAGAGTTTGCCGGGGGATGGGATGATGCCCAACCCCAGGCCCAGTTTAGCCAAGGCCCCAGCGACAACACATAAAAGCAAAATCTTGACCCCCAAGAGTGTGATCCAAGAAAAATCGAAGGGACAAATATAAAATTGGAGGACCATGGATCACACAAGGAGGCGCTGCCCAAGCATCAGTGGTGTTAGACCAAGACCAACCCGGGTGGTTTTCTCTTGTGGTGTGTATGTATGAGGCGTCACGGTGCCCGAAGCAGCGTTGCGTTGTTGGTCGATGGGTGGCACCACCAACCGATTGCTATCACCGGACAATGGGTAGAACACCCGCCGAGCATGTCGGGATGGGGTGTATCGCCCGGGCTGACAATTTGCGACCGCCCGGAGCACCTCGAACAAGAGGCAACGGTTTGAGGAATTCTCCCGCCGGGGCCGAGAATCACCCAAGAAAAGCATTGCCCAAGCATCACTGGTGCTAGACTAAGCCACGCCCACGAAACCCACAAATTCGAGGGGCCGCAAAAAATCGGCGGAGTTCGGCCAAGATTCGGCGTGGATGATCAGCAATTAATCACCCAAAACCATGGGAAAATAACCCTGACAAGCATGGGAAGGCTTGTGTGAGCGTGGGAGGAAGTCCCATGGAAGTCCACCCAACCACTGTGGGCGTGGTTTGAGCGAGGCTTGCAGCCCCCATATAATAGGATAATATCTGGCAAAATTGTCAAGTAGATACCTTTTTTTTGAAGCGGACATAAGTCAAAATCGGACCTAGAGGTCGAATTTTGGTGAGATTTTGCAGGATTGCCTAGAATAATCATATCTCTTCGTCCACCAAGTTACAGAATTTTTTTGACGAGGGAATAATTTTAAAAAAAAATTTTAAAGTGGCTAAAATACATAAAATCGGGAAAAATGGAAAAGGGTACCTAGAGATCGAATTTTGGCGTAGTTTTTGCAGGAACTCGCACAATAATATAACCAATGTGTCCACCAAATACGAAAGCCATTGGATAAAGGGATTGATTTTTAATGATTTTTTAACCAAAACTGGCAAAAGCATAAAAAATCCGGAAAAATGGAGGATGAAGTCGTTCGTCACCAAGCCTTCCCAATGTCATTGGGGGTCTAAGGAAAGTATTTTGACACGAAGAGTGCTAAGTTTCTGACCAATGGCTAAGTTTTGGCACCAAGTTTTTTTTTGCGCCAAAAGTTCGACCACGTTTTTGGCCAGTGGCTAAGTTTTTTTTTTGGCAGTGGCTCAAAATCATCGGCTAAGTTCGACCACGTTTTTGGCAGGTGGCTGAAAATCTGACCACGTTTTGGCCTGTGGCTAAAAATCTGGCTAAGTTTTCTGATCACGTTTTTGGCACCGTGGTGGCTGAAATTCTGACCACGTTTTGGCACCGTGGCTCAAAAATCGGCTAAGTTTTCTGATCACGTTTTTTGGCACCGTGGCTGAAATTCGACCACGTTTTGGCACCGTGGCTCAAAATCTGGCTAAGTTTTTCTGATCACGTTTTTTTGGCACCGTGGCTGAAATTCTGACCACGTTTTGGCACATGGCTCAAAATCGGCTAAGTTTTCTGATCACGTTTTTTGGCACAGTGGCTGAAATTCTGACCACGTTTTGGCCCGCGGCTCAAAATCGGCTAAGTTTTCTGATCACGTTTTTGGCACCGTGGCTGAAATTCTGACCACGTTTTGGCACCGTGGCTCAAAATCTGGCTAAGTTTTTTCGATCACGTTTTTGGCACCGTGGCTGAAATTCTGACCACGTTTTGGCACCCGCGGCTCAAAATCTGGCTAAGTTTTCTGATCACGTTTTTGGCGCCGTGGCTGAAATTCGACCACGTTTTGGCAGGTGGCTCAAAATCGGCTAAGTTTTCTGATCACGTTTTTGGCATCGTGGCTCAAATTCGACCACGTTTTGGCCTGCCGTGACTAAAAATCTGGCTAAGTTTTCTGATCACGTTTTTGGCACCGTGGCTGAAATTCGACCACGTTTTGTACCAGGGGCTCAAAATCGGCTAAGTTTTTCTGATCACGTTTTTGGCACCGTGGCTCAAAATCGACCACGTTTTGTACCCGTGGCTCTAAAAATCTGGCTAAGTTTTCGATCACGTTTTTTTGGCAGGTGGCTGAAAATCGACCACGTTTTGGCAGGTGGCTCAAAATCTGGCTAAGTTTTTCTGATCACGTTTTTGGCACAGAGTGGCTGAAAATCGACCACGTTTTGGCACCGTGGCTCAAAATCGGCTAAGTTTTCTGATCACGTTTTTGGCACCAGTGGCTGAAATTCTGACCACGTTTTGTACCAGTGGCTCAAAAATCGGCTAAGTTTTCTGATCACGTTTTTTGGCTGAAAATCTGACCACGTTTTGGTGGTGAAAATCGGCTAAGTTTTACGATCACGTTTTTGGCACCAGTGGCTGAAAATCGACCACGTTTTACAAAAATCTGGCTAAGTTTTCTGATCACGTTTTTGGCGCGGCTGAAATTCGACCACGTTTGGGTGGCTGAAAATCGACCACGTTTTGGCACTAGTGGCTCAAAAATCGGCTAAGTTTTCTGATCAGTTTTTTGGCACGAAAATCACCACGTTTTTGCCGGCTAAAAATGGCTGAAGTTTTTACTGATCACGTTTTTTGTACAGTGGCTGAAATTCTGACCACGTTTTGGCACATGACTAAAAATCTGGCTAAGTTTTCTGATCACGTTTTTTGGCACCGGTGGCTCAAAATCGGCTAAGTTTTCGATCACGTTTTTGTGGCACCGTGGCTGAAAATCGACCACGTTTTTGGCACCGTGACTAAAAAATCGGCTAAGTTTTCTGATCACGTTTTTGGCACCAGGTGGCTGAAATTTTCGACCACGTTTTGGCACAGCGGCTAAAAATCTGGCTAAGTTTTCTGATCACGTTTTTGGCCAGTGGCTCAAAATCTGGCTAAGTTTTCTGATCACGTTTTTGGCACCGTGGCTGAAAATCGACCACGTTTGGCACAGCGGCTAAAAATCTGGCTAAGTTTTTCTGATCACGTTTTTGGCAGGTGGCTGAAATTCTGACCACGTTTGCAGGTGGCTCAAAATCGGCTAAGTTTTTCTGATCACGTTTTTGGCAGGTGGCTGAAATTCGACCACGTTTTTGGCACCGTGACTCAAAATCTGGCTAAGTTTTCGATCACGTTTTTGGCGCGGAAGTGGTTGAAATTCGACCACGTTTTGGCACCGCGGCTCAAATTCTAGCCACATTTTTGGCCCATGGCTCAATTTGTGGCTAAGTTTTCTGATCACGTTTTGTCACCGTTTCTCAAATTCTATAACGTTTTTGGCTCGTGACTCATTTTTTTTTTTGGCTAAGTTTGTTACCATGCTACATTTTGGCACCATGGCTTAAAATTTTGCTCAATTGGTACCTTTGTAGCCTCGATGACGGAACATTGAAAAATGATGAAAATTTAGGAATGGTTGGGAGGGAGCGAATCAAAGCGACAAGGGCTGAATCTCGGTGGATCGTGGCAGCAAGGCCACTCTGCCACCACAATACCGTCGGCGTATTTAAGTCGTCTGCAAAAGGATTCAACTCGTCGTTCGATGGGAATTGCGCTTCATGGCGTCTTACAAGGCTAATCTGCCTTGCAAGGTTCACCACGACACGTGCCTGCAGGGGGCCTAAACCCCTGCTGCTGGTCGGCAAGCGAGCAGCCAGGCGTCTGCGTCGCTTCTAGCCAGTTCGACTTAGAGGCGTTCAGTCATAATCAACGCCATGCGGTAACCGGCGCCAGCGGCTTTTCAACCAAGCGCGATGACCAATTGTGCGAATCAACGGTTCCTCGTACTAGGTTGAATTACTATTGCGACAACTGTCATCGGTAGAAAAACTAACTTTGTCTCACGACGGTCTAAACCCGACTCCGTTCCACTTGGTGGGTGAACAATCAACACTTGGTGGTCTGCTTCCTGATGATAGGAAGAGCCGACATCGAAGGATCAAAAAGCAACGTCGCTATGAGCGGCTTGGCTGCCTGGCCGATTATCCACAATGGTAACTTTTTAGACACCTCTAGCTTCAAATTCCGAAGGTCTAAAGGATCGATAGGCCCACGCTTTCACGGTTCGTATTAAATGCTTGGAAATCAGAATCAAAGCGAGCTTTTACCCTTTTGTTCCACCCACGAGATTTACGTTCTCGTTGAGCTCATCTTAGGACACCTGCGTTATCTTTTAACGGATGTGCCGCCGACCAAACTCCCGCTTTGACAATGTCTTCCGCCCGGATCGACCAGCCAAGCCAGACCTTGGGTCCAAAAGAGGCGGCGCCCCGCCTCAGGTTCACGGAATAAGTAAAAATAACGTTAAAAGTAGTGGTATTTCACTTTTTTTTTCCACTCCCGATCCTACACCTCTCAAGTCATTTCACAAAGTCGGACTAAGTCAAGCTCATGAATGGTCTTCTTTCCCGCCAAAAGTTCCATGACCGTTCCCCGGGCGTAGTTTCTGTTGGATAGTAAGCGAGGGGCGGTGGGAATCGTTAATCCATTCATACGCGTCACTAATTAGATGACGAGGCATTTAGCTACTAAAGAGTCATAGTTACTCCCGCCGTTTACCGCTTGGTTGAATTCTTCACTTTGACATTCAGAGCACTGGGCAGAAATCACATTGCGTCAACATCCCCGCGAGGACCATCCGTTTTTCTCGATTTTCAGTGGGCAGGCTGTTAAGCAGAAAAGATAACTCTTCGGGCCGCGGCGTCTCGGTCTGCGTTGCGTCAGCCGCCACGTCCCGGTTCCGGAATTTTAACGATTCCACTTTTCGGTTGTATGCAGCGCAAAAGCGCTTCGACGAGCTTCCAATCCCTTAGGATCGACTAACCCGTGCAATGCCGTTCACATGGAACCTTTCCCCCTCTTGACCTTCAAAGTTCTCATTTGAATGTTGCTACTACCACCAAGATCTGCACTGACGGCCGCTCGCCCGGGACTCCATGCTGGGTTTTCTGGCGACACCCGGCGCCCTCCCTGCTCTCATCGGGCTGGTGCGCGGCCGGCCCGGGTATAAATTCAGCGGCTTTTACGCCGTCCATTTTGGGGCTAGTTGATTTAGGCGGTGAGTTGTTACCGCAACTCCTTGGCGGTTGCGACTTCCATGACCAGCGAAATCTGCTGTCTTAATAAACCCGCTTTGTGGGGTCTAGGTTAAGCGCCAGTTGGGCGCGTAACCCGACTTCCGGTTCATCCGCCGCCCCATTCTGCTTACCAAAAATGGCCCACTTAGAGCTCGATTCCGTGGCGGCGGCTCAACAAAGCAGCCAGCCGTCTACTTTAAAGTTTGAGAATAGGTCGAGGCGTTGCGCCCCGATCCTCAATCATTGGCTTTACCCGATAGAACTTCGCCGGCCCGCCTCGGCTATCTGAGGAAACCGGGGAACCAGCTACTAAGGCGGTTCGATTAGTCTTTCGCCCCTTAAGTCAGACGAGCGATTTGCACGTCAGTATCATTGCGGGCCTCCACGAGTTTCCCTCACAGCCGCCCGCTCGAGGCGTAGTTCACCATCTTTTCGAGGTCCGGCAGGTATCTCACTCAACCCTTCACAGAAGATCAGGGTCGGTCGGTGGTGCTTTGCCCCATGATAAAGTTCCACCAATCAACTTCCCCTTGCGCCTTACGGGTTTACTCGCCCGTTGACTCACACATATCAGACTCCTTAGTCGTGTTTCAAAGGCAGGCAGAATGGGGGCCGAGCCCCGGCCGGGGCCTTGCGGTGTAAACAGCGAGGCAGCAGCCTTATTGCCATCCTGTCGTGATGATGGCGCTCGCATGATCATTTCGACAGCACTAGGGCTTGGGCCACCATCTGATCCGCGTCGGTCAATGTCTAAAGTCGTCGGCGGGCCAGGCTTTCACCGTTCCACATCCGGCCAAGGACATCGCCGGCCCCCATCCGCTTCCTCCCGACAATTTCAAGCCTATTTGACTCTCTTTTTTCAAAGTCCTTTTCATCTTTCCCTCGCGGTACTTGTTAAACTGTCGAATTCTGCCGATGTTAGCCTTGGGCGGAATTCTGCTTGCGATTGGGGCTGCATTCCCAAACAACCCGAGCTAATGCCAAAATGCGCCTCGTGAGTGCGGCAGGGGTCGAACGGACAGGGCTCTCACCCTCTGGCGCCCCCTTCCCCGAGGGACTTAGGCCGTCATACTTGAGGCCCACCATTTTGTCGCGACAGCTGGGCCGCCGGACTCGATTTTCAACCAGCCGCGAGCGATGCTTTCGCGGGGAGGTCGGCATCCACCTGCGCCGCGCCGCGTGGCGTTTGCATTTGGGAGTAACGTGTGTGACACCCAGCGGCGTGCCCTCGGCCTAATGGCCGAGGCGCAACTTGCGTTCAAGGCTTCGATGGTTCACGGGATTCTGCAATTCACGCCAAGTATCGCCATTTAAGCTCGTTCTTCATCGATCTGGCAAAGAGATATCCGTTCTTAGAAAGTCATTTTGTATGTTGTGTGTCGTAACCCAAAGTCGTGAGATACCGCCCGTCTCCGGCATGAAAATTGCATAACAGTTTCGAGTTCCTTGGCGCCTGGCCGGGGTTTGTGTTTTAGCGAGAGGAAGTGCTTGTGGGCGGCCGCCTCTCGCCCGGCTAAAAGTCGGGGAGGGCGGGAGTGGTGTTCGAGCAGCTCCCAGAGCCAGCCCCGTCCGGACTGTCTGTGATGAAGCAGGGTTGGCGGTCGAACTTGTTGTGAAGGCAAACGACAATGATCCTTAAGAGGTTCACCTACGAGAAACATTCACGACTTCTCCTTCCTCCTAAATGATAAGGTTCGATGGACTTCTCCGCAACGTCAGCAGACATGAACCGCCCATGCGTCATATGTCGAACCGCCACCGGACCATTCAATCGGTAGGAAGCGATGCCGCCGGTGTGACAAAGGCGGGGGGCGTGGTCAATATGGTGATGACTTCAGCACTAAGATTCACCGTTGAAGACCAACAATTGCGATGATATCCCGTCACGATGAAATTTCAAAAGATTGCAGGACTGTCGGCGAGCTATGGGCTTCGTTGAATACATCGATTAATGGCCAGCGTGCGACCAAGGAACATCTAAGGGCATCCGGACGCTTGTGCCTCGAACTTAGTGGCTAGCGACCATAGATCCCTCTAATTGGCCGAGTGGAGGGTTACCTCTGTCGTATTCGCGGTGGGTCTGTTGGATGGAATTAACCAGACAAATCGCTCCATGACTAAAACGGCCCGTACCACCACCCGTAGAATCGAAGAGCTGCGGTCTGTCGATCTACTATGTCTGGACACATTAAGTTTCCGATGTTGAGTCAAATTAAGCGCGGGCTCCCGAACTCTGATGGTGCCACCCAAAAGTCAATTCACTTTAAGTTTCAACCTTGCGACCATACTCCCCGGAACCAAAGACTTTGATTTCGCCAAAGTGCCGGCGGAGTCTAAAAACAACGTCCCGATCGCGTCGTTTATCGTTGAGACTAAGGGCGGTGTCGATCGTCGCCAGGCCCCGACTTTTCGTTCTTGATTAATGAAAACATCCTTAGCAAATGCTTTCGCGGTTGTTAAGTCTTTCATAAATCAAGAATTTCACCTCGACTATGAAATGCGAATGCCCCTATTGTCATATTGTCGTTACTCCCGTCCAGAAGGCATTATTAATGGATCGAGAATCTGTGGTGTTATCATGCTAATGTATCGGGCGTGGAAGCTTGCTTTGAGCACTCTAATTTCTTCAAAGTAACAGCAGGAGAGCACGACCGACCAGTTAAGACGAGGCGCATCAGCCGGCGAAAGGACCAGCCAGCGGTGCACGCGGAGGCGGACCGTCGATGACCCAAGGTCGACTACTGAGCTTTTTAAGCGCAACAGCTTAAATATCGCTATTGAATTTGGAATTACCTGGCGGCACAGGACTTGCCTCGATGGATCCTCGTTAAGGGATTTGGGATTGTACTCATTCCAATTACGGACTCGATGAGGCCGGTATTGTTATTTATTGTCACTACCTCCCAGGTGTCAGGATTGGGTAATTCTTGCTATGCCTTCGCTTGGATGTGGTAGCCGTTTCTCGAGCTCCCTCTGAGGGAATCGAACCTAATTCTCAGTCACTGGTCGCGCACCATGGTAGAGCCCTATCCTACCATCGAAAGTTGATAGAGGCGAAATTTGAATGATGCGTCGCCGACCTGAGCAGTGCGATCAGACAGTTATCATGAATCATCAAGCAGGCGAAGCTGCGTCGACCTTTATCTAATAAATGCATCCCTTCCGAGTCGGGGTTTGTTGCGCGTATTAGCTCTAGAATTACTACGGTTATCAGAGTAGTAGATACCATCAAACAAACTATAACTGATTTAATGAGCCATTCGCAGTTTCACGGTCTAGATTAGTTCATGCCTACATGCATGGCTTAATCTTTGAGACAAAGCATATGACTCTTGGCGAGGATCGACCAGGTAGCGATTCGTTAATGATCTCTGCGCGTGGCGTTGGTGCTGACAGCGCCAGATGGTCGGCAAGGACCTTGGCGGCGCAGGTGTCATTCAAAGCCGGCCGAGATTTTGAGGAGCGGGGCACGGGACCCCGCGTTCGCCCGTGCTACCGTATCAAAAAAACGATCTCGCGCGTCGCGTAAGGCAGCGAGCTGGCGTGGACCGCGTC
>JAENHJ010000427.1:0-102592 GCA_025330945.1 Mucuna pruriens | reverse complement strand
AAAAAAAAAAAAAAAAAAAAAAAAAAAAAAAAAAAAAAAAAAAAAAAAAAAAAAAAAAAAAAAAAAAAAAAAAAAAAAAAAAAAAAAAAAAAAAAAAAAAAAAAAAAAAAAAAAAAAAAAAAAAAAAAAAAAAAAAAAAAAAAAAAAAAAAAAAAAAAAAAAAAAAAAAAAAAAAAAAAAAAAAAAAAAAAAAAAAAAAAAAAAAAAAAAAAAAAAAAAAAAAAAAAAAAAAAAAAAAAAAAAAAAAAAAAAAAAAAAAAAAAAAAAAAAAAAAAAAAAAAAAAAAAAAAAAAAAAAAAAAAAAAAAAAAAAAAAAAAAAAAAAAAAAAAAAAAAAAAAAAAAAAAAAAAAAAAAAAAAAAAAAAAAAAAAAAAAAAAAAAAAAAAAAAAAAAAAAAAAAAAAAAAAAAAAAAAAAAAAAAAAAAAAAAAAAAAAAAAAAAAAAAAAAAAAAAAAAAAAAAAAAAAAAAAAAAAAAAAAAAAAAAAAAAAAAAAAAAAAAAAAAAAAAAAAAAAAAAAAAAAAAAAAAAAAAAAAAAAAAAAAAAAAAAAAAAAAAAAAAAAAAAAAAAAAAAAAAAAAAAAAAAAAAAAAAAAAAAAAAAAAAAAAAAAAAAAAAAAAAAAAAAAAAAAAAAAAAAAAAAAAAAAAAAAAAAAAAAAAAAAAAAAAAAAAAAAAAAAAAAAAAAAAAAAAAAAAAAAAAAAAAAAAAAAAAAAAAAAAAAAAAAAAAAAAAAAAAAAAAAAAAAAAAAAAAAAAAAAAAAAAAAAAAAAAAAAAAAAAAAAAAAAAAAAAAAAAAAAAAAAAAAAAAAAAAAAAAAAAAAAAAAAAAAAAAAAAAAAAAAAAAAAAAAAAAAAAAAAAAAAAAAAAAAATTTTTTTCATTTTTCTTCATTTTCTCTGACATTCTTCATTCTTCATCTCCCCATTCCTGCCTTGATTTTATTTCGATCTCCAGACTTTCCCCATTCCTTCTGCCTGCCTTCACTGATCATCTTTTGTCACTTTTTTCTCTCATTCTTCCTCTTCATTCCTTCCTCATTCTTCCTGCCTCTTTCCACATTCCTCATCCACTCTCCTACCCTTTCATCATTTTCCGCCCGATCATACTCATTCTTCTTCCCATTCCCCATCCATCTTTTCACTCATCTTCCCATTCCTTTCATTTTTTCTTCTTCATTCAACATTCATTGTTTCTTCATTCTTTCGTTCATTTCTTTCTCGATCTTTTCCTTAATCATCTGTTTACATTCTCATCTTTGTCTTTATTTCTTTTCATTTTCTTCTTCTCATTTGTTTTACTTATTCTTTGTCATTTTCTTTTCATTCTTCTTCTTCATTATTTTTTCTTCTTCTTCTTCTCATTCTTTTCTTCTTCCTCATCATCCTATCTCTTCTTTCACATACTTTTCCTTATTCTTCTTCTCCTCATTCTCCATTCTTTCCATTTATTTCCACTGGCCCTTCTTCACTCTTTCTTCACATTCTTTCTTTCTCATTTCTTATTCTTATTATTCTTAATCTTCTTCCCATTCTTCTCATTGTCGTTTATTATTTCATCTTCATTCTTGGTCCTTTTTTCTTTCTTTATTTCTTCTCCTTTCTTTTTCTTCTTTTGTCATTCATTTCATCTTTTTCATTCTTTTGTCATTTCTTTGTTCTTTCTTGTTTCTTCATTCATTCTTCTTCATTTTTTTTCCATTTCTCTTCTCTCATTCTTCTTCTTCTTATTTTTCTTCATCATCTAATTCCTCCTTTATTCTTTCTATTCTTTCTTTCCATTCATCATCAGATTTTCATTCCATTCTTTCAGTCTTCATTTTCTTCTGATTCTTATTCTTCTTTCTTATTTTTTTTCTTCATTCTTTTTTCGCTTTTCCCATTCTTATTTCTTTTATTTTATTCTTCTTTCAAATTTTTTCTTTTTCTCTTTCATTCACTTCTTTTTTATTCTCATTCTTCTTTACTTATTTTTTAACTTTCCATCTTGTTCTCATTCTATTTTATTCTTCTTTCTTCTCATTCTTCATCATCTCATTCTTTCTCAATCTGCCTCCTTTGCATAGTATCTTTTCTTCTCATTCTCTCTTTCGGGTACTCCTTCTTTTCTCTCATTTTCTTTCTTATTCTTCTACTTCATTCTGTCCTCTTCTCTCATTCTTCATTCTTTCTCACCTATTCTTCATCTCATTCTTTCTTTCCTTTCATCCTTCTACTCATTATCTGTTTCTTCTTTCTCACTCTTCTCTTTCCGGTCTTCAAGCTTCTCTTTCTTTCACTTCTTCATCTCATTCTTCGTTTTACTTACTCTTCCATTTCTTCTGCTAGCACTTTTCTTCATTTCTTCCTCATTCTTCTTATTCATTCTTAATCTTCTCATTCGACATCTCGTTCTGAAGCGTTGTGCTCATTCTTCTTCATCATTCATTTATTCTCGTTTCCTTCTTTTCATTCTCCTTCTTCATCATTCATTTCGTTCTATCCTCCGATTCTGTCTTTCCTCTCGTCACTCTCATTCTTCTATCTCGCTTCTTCATTCTTCGTTTTCAGCATTCTTTTCTTCATTCTTATTCATCATCTCATCTCTTTTCTCCTTCAACATCTGTCTCTTCATTTCTTCGTCTTCATTTCTTCCTTCTCCATTCTTCTTCTCATTCTTTCTATTTACCATTCTTTCATCCTTCATTCTTCTTTCACACATTCTTCTCCTTCTTCAATCTCTCTTCCTCATCTAACTCTTCTTTCATTCTTAACTCTCATCCTTTCTCTCCTTGTTTTGTTTCTTTTCTCATTCTCATTCTTTGTTATTCTTCATCTCCCCAATCTGGTCCATTGTCTGTTCTTATTCTTCTTCTTCATCTCTGTCTCCTCTTCTTCATTACATCTTTCATTCTTCTTCTTTCATTCATCATCTCATTCTTTCTCTCATCTCTTCTCCTCTTCACAGATCTCATTCTTCTTTCGAGTTTCTATTCTTCTTCGATATTCATTCCTTGCCTCATTTTATCATTTCTATCTTCTCAGTCTCTTTCTTTCTTAGTCTTTTCATGCTCTTTTCTTCTCATTCTTCTTTTTACATATCTCTTTCCGCTTTTCGATTGTTGTTCATATTCTTTCTCTTCATTCTTCTATTCATTCTTCTTCTTCATTCAACATCTCGTCTTCTTCGTATTCATCATCTATTCTTCTTTCTTCATTCTTTCTTCTTCGTATTTCTCCATGCGTCATTCTTCTTCTCATTCTTAGTCTTCGTTTTCACATTTCTCATTCTTTCTCTCGTTCTCCTTCTATTCTTGCCCTTTTACCTTTCCACTCATCTCATTCTTACTCTTTTCATTCTACATCTCATTCTTTGACTCTTTTACTATTCTTCCATCGCCATTCTTTCTTCTCATTCTGCCTCATTTCATTCTTCCTTTTTCTTCTCAATTTCATCATCTCATTCTTCTTTCATTTATACTACTTTCATCTCTTCTCCTTTTTCCATTCTTCTTCTTTACTCATTCCTTTCTATTCTTCTTATTCCTCTTCCCATTCTTGTCTCATCTCCTATGCTCTCATTCTTCTCTCATCCTTCTTCTTCATATCATTTCTTCTTTCCCATTCATCATCTCACTTTTCTTCTTCATTCATCATCACATTCCTTCCTCGTCTAATTCTTTCTCATTCTCTCTTCACAGATTCTTCTTTCATTCTCCGACTTCTCTCACATTTCTTGCATGCCTCGCCTGACTCAACTCTCTCATGCCTTTTTCTTCTCACTCTTTTCTTTCCTCATTCTTCTTCTTATTCTCTAATCCGCTCATTCTTGTTCCTCATCGTTGTTCTCATTTCATCTTCATTCTCTCTCTCCATTTTCATCATCTCATTCTTTCACCTTACATTTTCATCATCTCATCTATCATCTCATTCATTTCTTCCTTCATTCATGATCTCATTCTTCTTTGTCATTCATGATCTTCATTCCGATTTTCTTAGTCATTCACGTCTGCATTCTTCTTCTCCTTTCATTCAACATCTCATTCTTCAGCTCATTTCTTTCACGTCTTCATTCTTTCTCTTCATCGATATCTCATTTCATTCTTCACTCCATTTCATTCTTCTTCTTCATTCTTCATTCTTTCTTACTTATTCTTCTTTTCTTCTTACTCTCATTAGCCTTCATTTATTCATTCTTCTACTTCATTCTTCATCATCCCATTGCTGTTCATTCTTCTTCTCTTATTCTCTGTCATTTTCCATCTCTCATTCATTTCACTTTCATTCTTCATTCCTCTATCCTCATTCTTCTTCTTCTCCTCATCTTCTTCCTTATCCATCCATATCATTCTTCTCATTCTTCTCATCCTTCTTTCACTCTATTTCAGTCATTCTTTCACATTCTTCTCATTTTCTTCTTCCACTCTTCTTCTAGATTCTTTCTTCTAATTCTCATTCATTCTTCCACATTTGAGTCATTCTTTCTTTCTAATTCTTCTTTCTCTCATTCTTCTCTATCTACTTCATTCCTTTCTTCATCATTCTTCTAATTCTTCATTCTCTCGTTCAGTTTCGTTTCTCTTCATTCTGTCATTTCTTTCTTCAACTTTCTTTCTCTATCTCATCATTCATCTCATTCATGATCTATTCTTCATGACACATTCATGATTCTATTCTTCTTTGCTCATTCATCATCTCATTCTTCTTCATTCACATCTCTATTCTTTCATCTCCATCTACTGCCCATTCTTTTCTTTCACTCCTTCAGCTATTCTTCTCCTTTGCATTTTCACATCTTCTTTATTCTTTCATTCCTTCTTCTAATTTTATCTTTCCATTAATTCTTCTAACTTTCGATTCTTCTTCCTCATTGTTGTTCCTATCTCTTCTCCTCATTCTTTTCTTTGTCATCTTTTCATTCTTCCTATTCTCATTCTTCTTCTTCTTCTTCTTCCTCAGTCTTCTTCTTGTCATTCTTCTTCATTCTTCTTCCATTCTTAACCTCATTCTTAACTAACCTTCTTCTTCTCAGTCTTCTTCTTCTCATTCTTCTTCATTTTTCTTCCACCTTTTTCTTCTCAATATTTTTTCTTTCTCATTCTTTCTTTTTTTATTGTTCTTCTTTTCATTGTTTTTTCCTCTTATTATTCATTCTTCTTCTCATTTCTTCTTCTCGTTCTTCTTCTTCTCATTCTTCTTGTTCTTTCATTATTCTTCTTCTCAATCTTCTTATCTTATTTTTCTTCTTCTTGTTTCGAACGACCTGCGTTATTTTTCTCATTCTTGTACCGTTCTTAAAACTTTCTTCTCAACTCTTTTTTTTCTGGATTTCTTCCTCTTATTTCCTTACCGTTCTTTTCTCTCATTCTTCTTCTCCTCTTTTTCTTAATTTCTTCTTCTCATTCTTCTTCTTACCGTTTCTTCTTAACATTCTTCTTGTTCATTCTTCTTCTCACTCTTCTTCTTCATTCTTCTTCTTATTATTCTTTTTTTCATTCTTGTTCTCATTATTGTTTTTATTTCTTCTTTATATTCTTCTTCTTCTTTTCTACTTCTTCTCATTCTTTCTCATCCTTTTTTCTTCTCGTTCTTATTCTTCTTCTCTTCTCTTTTCGTCTTTTTCTTCTCGTTTCTTCTTTCTCATTCATCTTCTTCTTCTTCTTCTTCTTCTCATTCTTCTTCTTCTCATTCTTTTTCACATTCTTCTATTTCTGTTTCTTCTTCTTCTCATTCTTCTTCTCATTTTACTTCTCCACATTCTTCTTCTTCTCATTCTTGTCCCTCTCATTCTTCTTCTCATTCGTCTTCTTCAAATTCTTCTTTTTATTCTTCTTCTTCTCATTTTCATCTTATCAGTCTTCTTCTCATTCTTCTTCTTCTCATTCTTCTTGTCATTCTTCTTCTTCTCATTCTTCTTGTCATTGTTCTTCTTCTCATTCTTCTTGTCATTCTTCTTCTGCTCATTCTTTTTCTCATTCTTCTTCTTCTCATTCTTCTTCTCATTCTTTTTCTTCTGATTCTTCATGTTCTCATTCTTCTTCTTCTCATTCTTCTTCTCATTCTTCTTCTTCTCATTCTTTTTCTCATTCTTCTTCTTCTCATTCTTTTTTTACATTCTTTCTTCTTCTTCTTCCTCATTCTTCTTCATCATTTCTTTTTTCTTGTTCATTCTTCTTCATTCTTTTTCTCTTCTCATTATTCTCATTTCTTTTCTCATCTATCTTAATTTTTCTCATTCTTCTTCCCTCATTCGTTTTCCCATTATTCCACCTTCTTCTCATTTTTCTTCTCATTCATCATCTATTCTTTTTTTCTTTCTTCATTCTCATTCTTAACTTCATTTATCATTCATTTCTCTTCTTATTATTCTTCTTCCATTCTTCTTCTTCTTCTTCTTCTTCTTCATTCTTTTCTTTCATTCTTTTTTCACTCTTCTTCTTCATTTTACTTATTCTTCTTCTTCACATTCTTCTATTCTTCTCATTCTTTCTTTTCATTCCCTTTTACATTCATTCTTTCATTCTTCTTCTTAATTTTATTTCTCATTCTTCCTTCTTTTTTTCTTTTCTTCATTCTTCTTCATTCTTTCTTTTTTTTCTTTATTCTTCTTTTTTTCATTCTTTTTTCTCATCCTTCATTCTTCTTACCGATTCCATTCTTTTTCACATTCTTTTTCTTCATTCTTCATTCTTCACATTCTTCTTCTTTCCTTATTCTTATTCTCATTCTTCTTATTCATATTCTTCTTCTATTCTCTTTTCTCCTCATTCATTTTTTCTATTCTTCTCCTCATTCATTTCTTTTCTCATTCTTCTTTTTTCAAATCTCCCTCTCATTTTTCTTCATTTTCTTCTTCATTTCTTCTTTCTCTCACTCTTCTTTATTCTTATTCTTATTATATTCTTAATCTTCTCATTCTTTTCTTCTTGATTCTTCATTCTTCTTTTTCTCATTCTTTTCTTACATTTCTTCTTTTCATTCTTGATTCCGTTCTTATCATTCTTCTTCTTATCATTCTTTCTTCACATTTTTTTCTTCATTTTTTCATTGATTGAAATTCTTTATCCATTCTTAAAGGCTTTCATTTTTTATTCTCACGATTCATCTTAATCTTCATTCTTCTTTTTCTGATTCTTAGGAAAGATGACATTGCGGTTACGAAAATTGACCTATGAATCACCGAAAATATCAAGAATTGCCGAGATATGATTCAGACATAGTTTGCCTGAAAAATTGGGAATGTGGTTGTTCTAGGGTTTTCACAAAACACAATGATAAATTGGGACGTGGAAGAAAGAAAAGATGAAAGGAATTATGGTGTCTCATTTCCAAGGATGGAAGATAAGCAGAGAATGAACACACAAAGGATGAAAACCTTTGATAAATCTCAAATTTTTTGATTGCAAGAACCCCCAGGGAGAAACAATCTCTTAAGCAAACAAAAGTTTGATGTTCTGCCTCTTGTAGTCATTTGAGGTCGCTTTTATGATGGCCACAACCTAAACCACTAGGCTTAGTGAAGGTCCAACATTAAGTCGCCATATTACATAGTAAAATAAAATAACTAAATCTTTCTAGGCCTATGGATTAGTGCAGCCTAGTATTTTTATTATTAAGAAAACAAACTAAATATCATTATGGTCTATCATGCAATTCAGCCCAAAGCTTTTATTCCTCAAGTCGATTAAAAGATTGATCAACTCGGCTTGCATCCTTTTAGGTTCAGGCTTTTTGAATAAGGACTGCCAACACTGATGTCTTCTTAGTTTTGTCCTCGACTTGTCATAGCCTCCAAGTCCTTCAAGTGCTACACTTGGTCATGTCCCCATCAAGAAGAATGAGAAGAAGAATGAGAGAAGAATGAGAAGAAGAAACTAGAATAAAAAGAATGAGAAGAAGAATGAAGAAGAAGAATTAAAGAAGAACGGTGAAAGAAGAAGTTAAGGATGAGAAGTTAAGAAAAAGCATGATGAGAAGAAGAAGAAGAATGAGAAGAATGAGAAGAAGAATGAAAAGAAGAAGAATGGAAGAAGAAGATTGAGATGAACAATTAGAAATAGAAACGGTAGTAGAAGAAGAACGAGAAGAAAAGAATGGGAAGAAGAAGAATGAGAAGAAGAAGAATGAGAAGAAGAAAACCGGTAGAAGAAGATGAATGTGAAGAATGAGAGGAAAAATAATGAGAAAGAAGAAACGAAAAGAATAAGAATAAGAAAAGAAATGAGAAGAAGAATAATGGGAAGAAGAAGATCAAAAGAAGAATTAAAGAAGAAAGAAGAAGAATGAGAAAAAGAAATGAGATCTAAGAAGAAGGATGAGAAGAAGAAAAGAAGGATGAGGCTAAGAAGAAGAATGAGAAGAATGAGAAGAAGAATGAAAAAGAAGAAGAATGGGCAAAGAAGATTGAGATGAACAATTAGAAATAGAATGAGAAGAATAAGAATGAGAAGAAAAGAACGGAAGAAGAAGAAAGGTAAGAAAAAAGAATGAGAAGAAGAAACCGGTAAGATTTAATGAGAAGAATGAGAGGAAAAATAATGAGAAGAAGAAGAATGAGTAGAATAAGAATAAGAAAAGAATGAGAAGAAGAATAATGGGAAGAAGAAGATTGGGAAGAAGAATTAGAAGAAGAATGAGAAGAAGAAGAATGAGAAAAAGAATGAGACGAAGAAGAATGAGAAGAAGAAGAATGAGAAACAAATGAGAAAGAAGAATGGAGAAGAAGAAGAATGAGAAGAAGAATGAGAAGAAGAAATGAGAGGAAGAAGAACCAGAAGAAGAAGAAGAATCTAAAAAGAAAAGAAGAAGACATTTATAAGAAAAAGAAGCAGCAAATGAAGAACGAGAAGAAGAAGAATCAAATGTAGAAGAAGAAGAAGATGAAGAAAGAGAAAGAAGAGGAATAAGAAGAACAAGAATGAAAGAAGAGCGAGAAAAAGAATGAAAGGTGTAGAATGAGAAGAAGAAATGAAGCGTAAGAATGAGAAGAATGTGAAGAAGAAGAATTCGAAGAAAAACAATGAAATAGAATGAGACGAAGAATAATAATAAGAAGAATGAACAGAAGAAGAAAAGTGAGGTAAAAAAAGAAACGGAAGAATGAGAGGAAGAAGAATGAGAGGAAGAAGAATGAGAAGAAGAAGAATGAGAAGAAGAATGAGAAGAAGAATGAGAGGAAGAATGAGAAGAAGAATAAGAAGAATAAGAAGAATGAGAATTAGAAGAAGAAGAAGATGAAAAAGTTGAAGAAGAAGGGGTAAGACAAGAAGAAAACTAAGAAAAGAATTTATAGGCAAAGAAGAAGAAGAAGAAAGAGAAGAAGAGGAAAGAGAAGAAGAATGAGAAACAAGACAATGAGAAGAAGAAGAATGAGAAGAAGAATGAGATGATGAAGAATGAGAAGAAGAAGAAACGAAGATGGAGAATGAGAAGAAGAAGAATGAGAGGAAGAAGAATGCAGTGGAAGAGGGAAATGGTAAGAAGAACGGAAGAAGAATGGTAGAAGCAAGCAGAATGGTAAGAGAAACGGAAGATGAACAAATGAGAGGAAAAGAATGAGAAGAAGAATGTGAAGAAGAAGAATGAGAGGAAGAAGAAATGAGAAGAAGAAGAAACGAGAAGAAATTTAAGAAGAAAGAAGGAATGAAGAAGAAACGAGAAGGGAGAAGAAGAAACGGTAAGAAGAATTGAAAGAAGAATGAGAAGAAGAAGAATAATGAGAAGAAGAATGAGAAGAAGAAGAATGAGAAGAAGAAGAAGAATGAGAGGAAGAAGAAGAATGAGAGGAAGAAGAAGAATGGGAAGAAAAAGAACGAGAAGAAGAATGAGAAGATGGACAATGAGAAGAAGAAGAATGAGAGGAAGAAGAATGTGTAGAAGAGGAATGAGAAGAAGAAGAACGGTAAGAAGAAACGAGAAGAAGTAGAAATGAGAAGAAGAACGGAAGATGAACAATGAGAGGAAAAGAATGAGAAGAAGAAATGTGGAAGAAGAAGAATAGAGGAAGAAATGAGAAGAAGAATGAGAAGAAGAAGAATGAGTAGCAAAAACAATGAGCAGAAGAATGCAGAAGAAGAAATGGTATGAAGAAGCATGAGAAGAAGAAATGTGAAGAGGGGAGAACGAGAAGGTTAAGAATAATGAGAAGAAGAAATTAAGAAATGGTAAGAAGAATAATGAGAAGAAGAAATGAAGAAGAAGAATAAATGGTAGTGAAGAAGAAGAAGAATAATGAGAAGAAGAATGAGAAGAAGAGAAGAAAGAAGAATGAGAAGAAGAACGAGAAGAAGAAGAATAAATGAGAAGAAGAATGAGAAGAAGAAGAATAATGAGAAGAAGAATGAGAAGAAGAAGAATAATGAGAAGAAGAATGAGAAGAAGAAGAACAATGAGAAAGAAAAAGAAATGAGAAGAAGAAGAATAATGAGAATGAATAAACGAGAAGAAAGAACAACGAGAAGAAGAAGAATAATGAGAAGAAGAAAGAACAATAGAAAAATGAGAGAAGAAGAATAATGAGAATAAATGAGAAGAAGAATGAGAAGAAGAAGAAATAAATGAGAAGAAGAAAACGGTAAGAAGAAGAATGAGAAGAAGAAGAAGAAAACAATGAGAAGAAGAAAAGAAGAAGAAGAGAAGAATGAAGAATGAGAAGAAAGAAAAGAAGAAGAATGAGAGGAAGAAGAAGAAGAATAAGAGGAAGAAGAAGAAGAGAAGAAGAAATAAGAATGAGAGGAAGAAGAAGAAAGAAGAAGAAGAAGAAGAATGAGAAGAAGAAGAATGAGAAGAAGAACGAAAGATGGAGAATGAGAAGAAGAAGAATGAGAAGAAGAATGAAGAGGAATGAGAAGAATGAACGGTAAGAAGAGAAGAAGTAGAATGAGAAGAGGAAACGAGAAGATGAACAATGAGAGGAAAAAGAATGAGAAGAAGAATGTGAGAAGAAGAACGCTAAGAAGAAGAATGTGAAAAAAGAAGAAATGTGAAGAAGAAGAATGTGAAGAAGAATGAGAAGAAGAATTTGAGGAAGAAGAATGAGAAGAAGAAGAATGAGAAGCAAAACAAATGAGAAGAAGAAATGAGAAGAAGAAGAAGAGAAGAAGAAGGAAGAAGAATGAGAAGAAGAAGAAGAACTTAAGAAGAATGAGAAGAAGAAGAAGAATCGTGAAGAAGAATGAGAAGAAGAAGAATAAGAAGAAGAAAAAGAAATGGTAAGGAGAAGAATGAGAAGATAAAGAAGAAAGAGGAAGAAGAATGAGAAGAAGAAGAATAAATGAGAAGAAATGAGAAGAAGAATAAGAAGAAGAAGAAAAGAAATGAGAAGAAGAATGAGTAAGATGAAGAAGAAAATAAGAAGAAGAATAATGAGAAGAAAAGAAGAATGAGAAATGAGAAGAATTAGATGATGAATGAGAAGAACAAGAATGAGAATTTAAAAGAGAAGAAAAAGAATGAGAAGAAGAAGAAGAAAAAGAAGAATGAGAAGAAGAAACGAGAAGAAGAAATGAGAAGAAGAGTGAGAAGAAGAAGAAATGAGAAGAATAAGAAACGAAGAAGAATGGAAAAAAGAAGAATGAGAAATAAGAACCGGTAAGAAGAATGAGGAAGAGGAAGGAGAAGAAGAAGAAACTTAGAATAAGAAATGAGAAGAAGAAATGAGAAGAAGAAGAAAATGAGAAGAAGAAGAATGAGAAGAAGAAGAAAATGAGAGAAGAGGAAGGAGAAGAAGAAGAACGAGAATAAGAATGAGAAGCAAAAGAATGAGAAGAAGAAGAATGGTAGAAGGTGAAGAAGAAGAATGTGTAGAAGAAAAATGAGAAGAAGAAGAGATGAAGAAGAAAGAAGAAACGGTAAGAAGAAAAGAGTGGAGAAGAAGAATAATGAGAAGAAGAAATGAGAAGAAGAAGAAGAATGAGAAGATGAAAAATTAGAATTTAAAGAAATAGAAGAAGAAGAAATGAAGAAAAAGAAGAAATGGTAGAAAAAGAAGAAACGAGAAGAAGAATGAGAAGAAAAAGAGATGATGAAATGAGAAGAAGAAGAATGAGAAGAAGAAGAATGAGATGATGAATGAGAAGAAGAAGAATGAGAAGAAGAATGAGAAGAAAAAGAATGAGAAGAAGAATGAGAAGAAAAAGAATGAGAAGAAAAAGAATGAGAAGAAGAAGAAGAATGAAAGAAGAATGAGAAGAAGAGTGAGAATAAGAGGAATGAGAAGAAGAAGAATTAGAAGAAGAATGAGAAGAAGAATGAGAAGAAGAAGAATGAGAAGAATAATAATAAGAAGAAGAAACGAGAAGGAGAATAATGGAAGAAGAAGAAGGAGAAATGAGAAGAAGAATGAGGCTAAGAACGGTAAGAAGAAGAATGAGACAGAAGAATGAGAAGAAGAAGGAGAATGAATGGGAAGAATAAGAAATGAGAAGATGAAGAATGAGAGGGAAGTGATGAGAGCATGAAAACTTTTGTTTGCTTTAAGAGAGTGTTTCTCCTCGCTTCAATCCAAAAATTGAGATTTATCAATGGTTTCCCCCTTCGCGTGCTCAATATCCGGCTTATCTTCATCTCGAATTGTGACGCTATGAATTCTTTTCATCTTTATTTCTTCTACGCTCGAATTTATCATTGCGTTTTTTTTTGAAAACCCTAGAGAAGCCCATGTTCAATTTTCAGGCAAGCTAAGTTCGTATCATATCTCGGCGAATCTCTTTGTATTTTTCAGTGGTTCAGGTCAATTTTGCAATTCGAATTCGATCTTTCCTCGTTTTGAATCACTCAATTCCGAGATCTGTAGCTTGAGATCTAGTCGTGTCCGTGAATTGTACATCAAGTTCTGAGTTCAAGGAATCCAACCTAGGTGATTCGGGCTTTATCCTGTTTCTGATTCATATTATCTTCCCCACCTAATTTCTCATGAGAAGAAGGAGAATGAGAAGAAGAAAAATTAGAAGAAGAAGAATGAGAATATGAAGAATGAGAAGATGAAGAAGGAGAAGAAAAAGAATTAGAAGAAAATGTGAAGATGAAGAATGAGAATAAGAATGTGAAAAGAAGAAAGAAGAATAAAGAATAAGAAGAAGCATGTGAAGAAGAAGAATAAGAAGAGCTTAATGAAGAAGAAGAATGAGAAGAGGAAGAATGAGTAAGAAGAAGTGATGCGAAATTAGGTCGGTAAGATGATACGAACCGCAATAGGTAAGGTACGAATCAACCTTCGCTTTTCTAGGGTTGAAATTCGTAAACAACAGCAAAGTTGATGTGCCAATTAGGGCATGAGTTGATCTCGAGCTATACGTATCTCTGAATTGAGTTGATTCCAGAATGAGAAGAAAGATGACGCTCTAAATTGCGAAATTGACCTATGAATCATTGAAAAATACCAAGAATTCGTCAAGATATGATAATATAGTTTGGCCTGAAAATTGGAACGGGCTGTTCTAGGTTTCAACAAAACAACAATGATAAATTAGGGACGTGAGAAGAAAGAAAAGATGAAAAGGAATTTAAGGAAATGGCCACATTTCCAAGGATGAAGATGTTCCCAGAGATTGAACACAAAAAAAGGGTGAAAAACCTTTTGATAAATCTCAATTTTGATTGCAAGAACCCGTGGAGAAACACTCTTAAGCAAACAAACGCTTTTTGATGTTCTGCCTCTTTTGTAGTCATTCGAGGTCGTTTTGGCCACAACCCTAACCACCAGGTTTAGTGAAGGTCCACATTGTCAGCCCATACTACGAAATAAAATAACTAAATGTTTTCTGGGCCCATGGATTAGTGCAGTCAGTATTTTTATTTAATAAGAAAACAAACCAAATATCATTACGGGTCTATCATGCAATTCAGCCCAAAAGCTTTATTCCTCAAGTTGATTAAAAGATTGATCAACTTGGGCTTGCATCCTTCTGCTGTCAGTTCTTTTTTGAATAAGGACTGCCAACACTTAATGCATAGCTTTTAGCTCTTTGTCCTCGCCCCATGTCATAGTCCTCCAAGTTCCTTCACACTCTGGTCATGTCCTCATCAAGAAGAATGAGATGAAGAATGAGAGAAAGAATAAGAAGAAAGAATGAGAATAAAAAAATGAGAAGAAGAATGAAGAAGAAGAAGAATTAGAAGAAGAAGAATGAGAAGAAGAAGAAGAAGAATGAGAAGAAAAATGAAAAGAAGAAGAATAGGAAGAAGAAGATTGAAAGAACAATTAGAAGAAGACTAAGAAGAAGAAGAATGACAAGAAAAAAGAAATGAGAAGAAGAAGAATGAGAAACCTAAGAAATGAATGGTAAGAAGATGAAATGAAGAAGAATGAGAGGAAGAATAAAGAATGAAAGAAGAAGAATTAGTAGAAGAAGAAATGAGAAGAAGAAGAATGAGAAAAAGAATGGGAAGAAGAATGAGAAGAAGAAGAATGAGAAAAGAATGAACGAGAAGAAGAATAAGAAGAAGAATGAGAAGAAGAATGAGAGGAAGAAGAATTAGAAGAAGAAGAAGAACGGAAGAAGAAAAGAAGACAAGCTAAAGCAGATGAAGAATGAGAAGAAGAAGAATCAAATGAAGAAGGTTAAGAAGATGAAGAAAAAGAGAAAGAAGAGAATGAGAAGAAAAATGAGAAGAAGTACAATGGTAAGAAGAAGAATGAGAAGAAGAATGAGACGCATGAAGAATGAGAAGAAGAATGAGAAGAATGTAGAAAATGAGAAGAAGAAATGAGAAGTAGAATAAAGAAGAATGAGAAGTAGAATGAGAAGAAGAATGAGAAGTACAATGAGAAGAAGAATGAGAAGAAGTATGAGAAGAAGAATGAAAAGATGAAGAAATGAGAAGAAGAAGAATGAAAAGAAGAATGAGAAGAAGAACGAAAAAGAACGGAAGATGGAAATGAGAAGAAGAAGAAATGACAAAAAGAAGAATGAGAGGAAGAAGAATGTGTAAAGACGATGTGAAGAAGAAACAACGAGAAGAAGAAGAATGAGAAGAGGAACGAGAAGAAGAAGAAACGAGAAGAGGAACGGAAGAAGAAGAACGAGAAGAGGAACGAGAAGAAGAAGAATGAGAAGAGGAACGGAAGAAATAAGAAAGAGGAACGAGAAGAAGAAGAATGAGAAGAGGAACGAGAAGAAGAAGAATGAGAAGAGAACGAAGAAGAAGAAGAAACGAGAAGAGGAAACGAGAAGAAGAAGAATGAGAAGAGGAAACGAGAAGATGAACAATGAGAGGAAAAAGAATGAGAAGAAGAATGCAAGAACAAGAATGAAGAAGAAGAATGAGAAGAAGAATGAAAGGTGTAAGAATGTGAAGAAGAAGAACGGGAAGTTAAGAATGAGAAGAAGAAGAATGAGAAGACGAATGTGAAGAAGAAGAATGAGGAGAAAACAATGAGAAAAAGAACAGACGAAGAAGAAATGAGAAGAAGAAGAATGAGAAGAAGAAACCGAGAAGAAGAAGAATGAGAAGAATGAGAGGAAGAAGAATGAGAAGAATAAGAATGAGAAGAAGAATGAGAAGAAGAAGAATTAGAAGAAGAAGAAGAATGAGAAGAAGAAGAATGAGAAGACGAAGAAGAAATGAGAAGAAGAAGAAGAATAAGAAGAAGAAGAAGAAGAAGAAGATGAAAAAGAAGAAGAAGAAGCAGAAGATCAAGAATGAGAAGAAGAAGAATGAGATTTAAGAAGAAGAATAAGAAGATGAAAGAGAAGCAGAAAATGAGAAGAAGAATGATAAGAAGTACAATGAGAAGAAGAAGAACGGTAGAAGAAGAGAGTGAAGAAGAAAGGAGAGGATGAAGAATGAGAAGAAGAAGAATGAGAAGAAGTATGAAGAAGAATTAAAAGATGAAGAATGAGAAGAAGAGGAATGAAAAGAAGAATGAAAAGAAGAATGAGAAGAAGAATGTGAAGAAGAAGAAATGAAGTAGAAGAAACGAGAATAGTTAAGAAGAGTGAGAAAAAGAATAATGGAAGAAGAATTAGAAGAAGAAGAATGAGAAGAAGAAAAATGAGAAGATGAAGAAGAGATTTAAGAAGAAAGAATGAGAAGAAAAAGAAGAATGAGAAGAAGAAGAAAAGAAGAATGAGAAGAAGAAGAATGAGAAGAAAAAGAATGGGAAGAAAAAGAATGAGAAGAAAAAGAATGAGAAGAAGAAGAATGAGAAGAAAAGAATGAGAAGAAGAAGAATGAGAAGAAAAGAATGAGAAGAAGAAGAATGAGAAGAAAAAGAATGAAGAAGAAGAATGAGAAGAAAAAGAATGAGAAGAAGAAGAAATGAGAAGAAAAGAAATGATAAGAAGAAGAATGAGAAGAAAAAAAAATGTAGAAAGAAGAATGAGAAGAAAAAGAATGGAAGAAGAAGAATGAAGAAAAAAAGAATGAGAAGAAGAAGAATGAGAAGAAAAGAATGAAGAAGAAGAATGATAAGAAAAAAAGAATGAGAAGAAGAAGAATGAGAAGAAAAGAATGAAGAAGAAGAATGAGAAGAAAAAAACAGAGAAGAAGAAGAATGAGAAGAAAAAAGAAATGAGAAGAAGAAGAATGAGAAGAAAAGAACGGTAAGAAGAATGAGAAGAAAAGAATGAAAGAAGAAGAAATGAGAAGAAGAAGAATGAGAAGAAAAAAGAAATGAGAAGAATGAGAAGAAAAAAATGAGAAGAAGAATGAGAAGAAAAGAAAGAAGAACGTGAAAGAAGAATGAAAAAAAGAATGAGAAGAAGAAGAAAGAAGATGAAAAGGAAGAAGAATGAGAAGAATGGCAGAAGAAGAAGAAGAAATGATGAAGAAGAAGAAGAAGAAGAAGAAGTTAATGAAAAAAAGAAGAATGAGAAGGATAATAATGGGAAGAAGAAGAAGAGGGAGAAGAAGAATAATGAGAAGAAGAATGAGAAGAAGTACGAGAAGAATAAGAATGAGAAGAAGAAGAACGAGAGGAAGTTGATGAGAACATCAAAAACTTTTGTTTGCTTAAGAGAAGAGTTTCTCCGGTTCTTGCAATCAAAAGTCGAGATTTATCAATGGTTTCACCCCTTTGTGTGTTCAATATCCGGCTTATTTTCCATCCTTTGAATTGTGACGCCACCACTTTTCATCTTTTCTTTCTGCTCACGCTCCAATTTATCATTGCGTTTGTATGAAAACCCCAGAGAAGCCATGTTCCCAATTTTCGTGCAAGCGTTGTCGTATTATATCTCAATGAATTATTGGTATTTTTCAGTGCTTCATTGGTCAATTTTTATAATTTGGAATTATCTTTCCCTCGTTTTGGAATCACTGAGATCTGTAGCTCGAGATCTAGTCGTGCCGTAAATTGTACATCGGTTATGGTGTAGGGCTCGCGAATTCCAACCTAGGTGATTCGTGCCTTACCCCCGCTCGGTTCATATCATTGGCACAGAGCTTTTGGTTTCTAGAATTGCAAGGCTGCACTTTTGGTATATTCTTTCCTTGATTTTTATCATCAATAATATTACCTTATTATAGTATATCTGTTAGGCTGAACCATTGAAAAGGTTAGGCCTCTAACACAATGGAGATTTCTAAAAAGAAAAAACAAAAGAAAAAAACAAAAAAATTGAATGGTTCATGCTATTTGAATTTTTTTAAAGCTCATTCTTTGAAGGTAATATTGTGGGTTGATTGAAGGAAGAAGTACAGCACCTGTTTTTATTTGAATTTTTAGTTCTGCTGTAGTTGTGTTGGTGGGAAATTTGGCACAAATTCTATTTTGGCGCACCTCATTTGTTCAACATTCTGCTTGTGGCTGCATAGTGTTCTTAATTGTATGCCTAGTTTTGGCCTATTTATTCAGCATCCTTTTTTTTTTGAGCTAAGTTCCTTTCCTTTCATGGTGCCTAATCTCTTTGTTGTTGTCCTAGTTGTTTGTCATTTCTTTTTGTCTATTTGAAATATTTTGTTAGCCTGAAAGTAATCACAGTACAAAGTTTGGCCGTTTTGTATTTTCTTTCGCTTGTTAAGAACCTGGCTAAAGAACAGAAAAAGCCAGCAGTTATTGCTCATTATAGTAAAGCCAAATTAGCAAGAAAACACTTTAGCAGAAGAATTTCAAACACCAAATACATATTTATTTTCGATATCTTTGACCTGTTTTGTTAACTGTCGGGCAAGAAGAACATTAACAATGATATTCAATTCCAAATCACAAATTTTACCTAGTACTTGAGAAGGTGCTGTTAAACAACAACAAGATGAACTCCATGAGAGGTTGATCAGATGGAGAATAGAACCCCTACTTGAGTGGAAGGCAAGATAGAAATGAGGAAGAACAGAAGGAATCAAGTTGAATGTACCACCTTTCAAGGGTAGAAGATCCAAAGGCATATTTGAGCTCAAGATTGAACATGTCTTCTCTTGCAAATAATTATAGTAGGAGCAGAAAGTGAGATCTTGCAGCTACCGATTTTTGATTATGCATTGATTTGGTGGAAACAAGTTGGGTAGAGGGAGAGGACTAGAAACGAGGAGCCTATGGTGACACTTGGGCAAAAATGAAGAGGATCATGAGGAAGCACTATGTACCATCTAGCTTTCATAGATTTAAAATTGAGACTACAGAAATTGTCTCATGGAAGCAAGGAGTGGAAGAGTATTATAAGGAGATGAAGTGCTATCATTGAAATATTAAGAAGATCCTAAGGTAACTATGGCACACTTCCTAGTGGTTTAAATCAAGATATTAGAGATGTTGTCGAAAGGCGTGAATTTATGGAAATGGAGGACCTGACAAGTGCTATTCGAGTAGAACAACAAAGAAAAACAAAGAGTACAGCAAGAATGTGAAGAAGAAGAATGAGAAGAAGAAGAGTGAGAAGAAGACGCTAAGTTAAAGAACGAGAAGAAGAAGAAACGAGAAGAGGAAGAAACGAAAGAAAGAAACGAGTAAGAGGAAGAATGCGAAGAAGAAGAATGAGAAGAAAAAGAATGAGAAGAAGAATGAAAGGAAGAAGAATGAGAAGAAGAAGAATAAGAAGAAGAACAAGAAGATGATGAAGAATGAGAAGAAGAACAAGTACATTTAAGAATCTAGGAAATAAGAGAAACGGTAAGAATAAATGTTAAGAAGAATGAGAAGGAGAAGAATGAGAAGATGAATGAAGAAGAAGAATAATAAAAGAAGAAGAAAGAAAAAGAATGAGAAGAAGAATGAGAAGAAGAAGAATAAGAAGTAAGTAGAAGAAATAAAATAACGAAGAATGAGGAAGAAGAAAATAAGATGAAGGAAGAAGAATGAGGAAGAAAGAATAAAAAGAAGTAAAAAGAATGAGAAGATGAAGAAGAAGAAAAAGATAAAAGAATGAAAAAATAATGAAGAAGAAGAAGAATGGTAGAAGAGAAGAAGAAGAATGAGAAGAAGGAGAAAAAAAAGAAGAAAGAAGAACAAAAGGAGAAAGAAATGAGAAGAAGAAGAAACGAAAGAAGAAAATGAACGAAGAAGAAGAGAAAAAGAAGAATGAGAAGATGAAGAAGAAGAAGAAGAAGATGAAAGTGACAAAAAAGAATGAGAAGAAGAAGAATGACAAAAAAAGAATAAGAAGAAGAAGAATGGTAAGAAGAAAAGAAGAACGAGATGAAGAATGGTAAGAAATGAATGAGAAAAAAATGTGAGAAGAAGAATGAGAAGAAGAAAAATCAAGACAAAGAATGAGAAGATGAAGAATGAGAAGAAGAATGGAAGAAGAAGAATGAGAAAAGAATGAGAAGAAGAATGAGAAAAGAAGAATGGAAGAAGAATGAATGAAGAAGAATGAGAGGGAAGAAGAATTAGAAGATGAAGAATGAGAAAAAGAAGTTAAGAATCAGAAGATACAAAATTGAGAAGATGAAGAAATGAGAAAATGAGAAGAAGAAGAACGAAAGTAGAAGAATGAGAAGAAGAAAAAATTAGAAGAAGAAGAATGAGAAGATGAAGAATGAAGAAGAAGAAGAAGAAAGATTATTGAGAAGAAGAAGAATGAGGATGAAGAATGAGAAGAAGAAGAATGAGATGAAGAAGAAAGAATGAGAAGAAGAAGAAGAAGAATGAGAAAAAAGAAATGAGAAGAAGAAAAGACAAAGAAGAATTAGAAGACGAATGGTAGAAGAAAGAATGAGAAGTTAAAACGGTAAGATTTAAGAATGGTAAGAGATTACGACATGACAAGAGCGCGTACTAAGGACTTCGAGGGTCTATGACAGCGGCAAGGACAAAGAGAGCTAAGGAAGCTGATGTGAAACTAGGTCAGGTATGATGATATGAACCAGAACAGGGTAAGGTACGAATCACCTTTCGTTTTTCTAGGTTGAATTCGTGAACTACACCGGGTTGAGATAAAATTAGGGCACGACCAGATCTCGAGCTACAGACCTTCGGAATTGGGTGATTCCAAAACGAGAGAAACAATGACGTCCTGAATTGCGAAATTGACCTATGAATCACCGAAAACTACCGAGAATTGTTGAGATATGACCCAAAACTTAGTTTGCCTGAAAATTGGGAACGGGTCGTTCTAGGGTTTCATACAAAACGCATGATAAATCGGGGACACAAGAATAAAGAAAAGATGAAAGGAAATGTGTGAGCCACACTTTCCAAGGATGGAAGATAAGCCTGAGATTGAACACACAAAGGGGTGAAAACCTTTGATAAATCTCTCAATTTTGGATTACAAGAACCCAGGAGAAACATCCTTTCAAATAAATGAAAATTTTTATGATGTTCTGTCTCTTTACAATCAAGCTGAGGTCTTTTTATAAAGGGCTACAACCCTAACCCCTGTGTTTAAGTCCAACATTAAGTCATTCCATACTACAGAAATGAAATAACTAAATGTTTTCTGCCTATGGATTAGTGCAGCCTAGTATTTTATTTAAAAGAAAACAAACTAAATATCTTTATTGGTCTGTCATGCACCAGCCCAAAAGTTTTATTCTTCAAGTTGGATTAAAAAAGATTGATCAATCTCAAGCCAGATCCTTCTAGGTTTAATTTTTTGAATAAGTGGCTGCCAACACTGTTGAATAGCTTCCTTAGCTCTCTCTTTGTCCTTGCCTTGTCATGCCCAAGTCCTTCAAGTGCCACACTCTTGGTCATGTCTCATCACTTCTCTTGAAGAGGATTTGCTCAACCAAAAGCTTCATTATCTGCATCAAAGAGAGTTAAACTGACACATTAAAAGAAGCATCACATTATACTCACCAGGTAGATCAATCTTATAGGCATTGTCATTGATCTTTTTCTAGCACTTGAAAAGGACCATCTCCGGGGGTTGAAGTTTTTGACTCCTTTGTTCAGAAACCTCTCCTTCCTCATGTGTTCCATACCCAATCACCAGGTTGGAATACACCATTTTCTTTTCTACCTTTATTAGCTTTCCTGGCATAGCTCTCTATTTTTCTTTCAATTTGAGTCTTGACTTGCGCGTAGCTTGATGTATTCAGCTTTAGCCTGTGCTTTCGATGCTTAAACACAGAAATGTTAGCATAGGCAGCAAATCAAGAGGGGTCAAAGGATTAAATCCATATAATTAAAAGGTGAACAATTAGTCAGGCTAAGGACAGCCTCTATTATAAAGTTGAAATTCAACATGAGGCAAACATAAGCCCAAAGACTTGAGATTTTCCTAAAAATAGTCCAACCAGTGTGCCCAAAGTCCTATTGACTCACCTCAGTTTGACCATCTGTTTGGGGTGACAAGTAGTAGAAAAAATAACAATTTAGTACCAATCTTACCTCACAATGTCCTCCAAAAGTGACTATGAATTTTGCATCCCTTATCACTTACAATGTCCGGTAGCCCATGAAGCCTTACTATTTCCTTTGAAAAACCAATCAACCACATGACAAGCATCATCTACCTTCACAAAGGTATATGAAGTGGCCATTTTAGAAAACCTGTCAACCACAACAAACAGAATCCTTTCCATTCTTTGTTCTAGGCAGTCCCAAAACAAAGTCCATAGAAATGTCAATCCAAGGGGTATTCAGGTATAGGTAAAAGAGCATACAATCCATGAGGCTTAACTTAGATTTGGCCTTTTTACAAACAAGGCAGTGATCACAAAATTTATGCACATTACGCTTCATATGAGGCCAAAAAAATGTTCTTGCAAAATTTCCAAAGTCTTTGAACCCAAAATGGCCCATCAAACCCCTCATGCGATTCTCTCACAAGTAACTCTATGAACACTTAGGCACACACAATCTATTTGCTTTAAAACAAGAAGCCATTATGCCTATAGTATCCATTATCAGACTTCTTTTTTCACATGCAGCAAAATTTCAGCAAAAATCCTCATCATTCCCATACATGTCTTTCAAAGATTCAAGACCAAACAACTTAGTTTCAAGATAGAAAGCAATGCATGCCTCCAGAAAGGCATCAGCCACTACATTCTTTCCTTCTTTATGCTTGATGACATATGGAAATTGCTCTAAAAACCTACCCACTTAGCATGCCTCTTTATTAAGCTTAGCTTGCCCTTTTAAGTACTTTAAGGACTCATGATCACCATGGATGACAAATTCTTTTGGGTGACAGGTAATGCTGCAAGTCTTTAAAGTTTCACCAAAGCATACACCCTTATCATAAGGGAATAGTTAAGGGCAGCCCCACCTAACTTTTCACTAAAATAAGCAATTGATGTCCATCTTGCAATAAAACAGCCCCAATACCACATTTGATGCATCACACTCTAATTCAAATGATTTTGCAAAATTAGCATGGCAAGAATGTGGGTGCATTAGTTAACCCATGCTAAGGGCAGCAAAGGCTCCTCTTGTTTCTCTCCCCATTTAAACCCACATTCTTTAACAATTTCATTTAGAGGTGCAGCTAAGGTACTAAAAATCTCGAACAAATCTCCTATAGAAACTTGTTAAACCATGAAATCCTCTCACCTCACTCGTGGTCTTAGGTGTTGGCCATTCTTGATGGCCTTAACTTTTCCACATCTACTTGTACCCCTTTAGCACTCAACAACAAATCCCAAAATACCACATGATTAATTACAAAAGGTGCATTTTTCCAGATTGGCATACAATTGTTCTTTTTCCTAAGCATATTCAAAAACATATCGCAAGTGCTCAAATATGCAAATCAAAAACTAGTGCTATAGATCAGAATATCATCAGCACACCACCACAAATTTTCCAATAAACTCCCCTTAAAACATGGTTCATTAATTCTTGCTAAAAGTACTAGGTGCATTAGTCAAACCAAATGGCATAACCAACCACTCATACAAACCATATTTAGTTTTTGAAGGCAGTTTTCCATTCATCACCTTCTAATCCTAATCGATTATAGCCACTTTTCAGGTCAATTTTAGAAAACACACATGCACCATGAAGTTCATCAAGAAGATCATCTAACCTGGGGAATTGGATGTCTATACTTGATGGTAATGTTATTTATGGCTCTATTAATCAGAACACATCCTCATGAGCCATCCCCTCAAATCGGGCACCAAAATAACAGGTACAGCACACGACCATGCTATCTCCTCACCCAACCTTTCGCTTCATAAGTCATTACTTGCCTTCAATCTTTTGTCTTCCCCTGGTTGCTTCTATATGCTGGCCGATTGGGCAAAGAAGCCCTTTTAATGAGATCAATGTGATGTTCAATCCTCTCAAAGGCGGTAAAGCCATCTGCACACTAGCCGGAAACACATCTTCAAAAATCCCGCAAAAGAGATCTAATACAAGGAGGCAACCAAACTTGTCAAATTGCTAGCATAAAAAATGTGACTTTGACGAAACAATAAGCAGGGGCTGTAAGCAGTAAAGAACACCCTCCTTTACTTCCTTTATCTTGCTTAAACAAAGTTGTTTCGGCTCTCAACCTGTTTTCACCTGCTTTTCTCTTTTTCCTAATGTGTTTGCACTTTCCTCCCGTGTTTTCAGTACCCATGCTCACTTGTTATCTTTCTCTCATTCTGATTTGATCCCTCACACACCTCTTTAAGAGTCAAGGGCTGAGAACCAACTTTTTATCCCGATACATAAAAGTTAAGAAATGAGAAAAAGAAATAAGGAAGAATGGTAAGAAGAAGAACGAAAGAAGAATCAAAAAGAAGAACGAGAAGAAGAAATGAGAAGAAGAAGAATCAAGAAGTTAAGAATGAAGAAGGAGAATGAAAGAAGAAGAATGAGAAGAAGAAGAAATGAGAATGAAGAATAGAAGAATAAGAATAACAAGAAGAATGAGAAAGAAGAATGGAACAAGAAGAATGAGAAAAGAATAGCGGAGAAGAAGAATTATTAAAGAAGAATGAGAAAAAAACAAGAATGACAAGAAGAAGAATGGTAAGAAGAAGAATGAGCAAAGATCGAGAAGAAGAATGAGAAGAAGAAGAATGAGCAAAAGATCGGCGGTTAAGAAATGAACGAAAGAATAAGAAGAAGAAGAACAGAAGAATAATGGTAGGTTGTTAAGAACGGAAGAAGAAAATGAGAAGGTGTTAAGAAGAACGGAAGAAGAACGAGAAGAAGAAAATAAGCTGGTAAGAAGAATGGAAGAAGAAGAATGGTACAATGACATGTAAGAATTTTATGGAATGAGAAGAAGAATGAGAAGAAGAAGAATGAGAAGAAGAAACGGTAACAATAGAAGCATGCAGGAATAACGAAGAATGGTATAATAAGAATGAGAAGAAGAAGAATAAGAAGAAGAAAGGAAAGAAGAATAAGAAGTAGAATGTTAAGAAGAATGGTAAAAGAAAGGTAAGAATAAGAATGAGAAGAAGAAGAATGAAGAAGAAGAATGAGAAGAAGAAGAAATGAGAAGAAGAATAAGAAAAGAATGAAGAAGAAGAAATGAGAAGAAGAATGAGAAGAAGAAAAATACGAGAAGAAGAAAATGAGAAAGAATTATGAGAAGAAGAGGAATGAGAAAAGAATAAGAAGAAGAATGAGAAGAATGGTAAGAATGGTTAATTAAAGAAGAAGAATAACGGTAAAGAATGAGAAGAAGAAAGAAGAAGAATGAGAAAAGAAGAAATGAAAAAGAATGGAAAAGAAGAAGAAGAATGGAAGGGGTTAATGAGTAAGAAGAATGAGAAAAGAATAATGAGAAAAAGAAGAATGATGGTAAGAAGAATAATTAAGATGAAGAATGAGAAGAAGAAGCGAAGAAGAAGAAAAGAATAAGAATGAAAAAAATAAGAATAAGAATGATGAAGAAAAAGAAATGAGAAAAAAGAATGGTAAGAATGAAGAATGGTAAGAAGAAGAATGAGAAGAAGAAGAATAAAAAGAAAAGAGAATGAAGAAGAATGAGAAGAAGAAGAATAGCCTATAAATAATGAATGAAAAAAAAATTAGATAAGGTTAATGAAAAAAGAAAGGTATGAAGAAGAATGGTAAGAATGAAAAAGTAAAGAAAGGAAGAATGGTAAGAAAAAGAATGGTATAAGAAAATGACATGAGTAAAGAAGAAGAATGCAGAAGAAGAAGAGGAAGAAGAACAAGAATGAAGAAGAACAACGGTAGAAGAAGAATAAGAAGAAGAAGAAGAATAAAAAGAAGAAAATGAGAAAAAGAAGAATAAGAGAAGAACAATGAGAAGAAGAAGAATGATATGAGATCAAGAATAAGAAAGAAGAATAAGGTAAGAAAAGAATGACAAGAAAAGAATGACAAAGAATGGTAAGAAATAGTTAATGAAAAGAAGAAGAATAAGAAGAAAACGAGAAGAAAAAAAGAAAAAGAAGAATTGAAGATGAAAAAAGAAGAAATGCAGGATAATAATGAATGAAGAAGAAAATGGCATATGTTAAAATGACGAAGAAGAAGAAATGATGAAAAAGAAGAACGGTAAGAAGAAGAATGAGAAGAAGAAGAAATGAGAAGAAGAAGAATGAGAAGAAGTTAATGGAAGGAACAAGAATGGAAAACACAATAACGGGACAAGAAGAATATGAAAGAAGAAGAATTAGAAGAAAAGGTAAAGTAAGGCTACGAGAAGAAGAAGAAATGAGAACAAGAAGAAAAGAAGAATTAGAAAAGAATGAAGAAAAAGAATGAGAAGAAAAGAATGAGAAGAATAAGGTGAAGAAAATGGAGAAGAAGAAGAATGAAAAAGAAGAAAAATATAAGAACAGAATAAGAAATAAGAAAATGAAAGAATGAAGAAGAATGAGAAAGAAGAACAATGAGAAGAAGAAGAAAGAAAAAGAAGAATGAGAAGAAGAAGAATGAGAAGAAGAATGAATGAAGAAGAAAGAAGAAGAAGAAGAATGAGAAGAAGAATGAGAAGAAGAAGAAAAGAAGAAGAATGAAGAAGAATGAGAAGAATGAGAAGAAGAAGAAGAAGAAAGAAGAATGAAAGAAGAAGAAATGAGAAGAAGAAGAATGAGAAGAAGAAGAAGAACGAGAAGAAGAAGAATGAGAAGAAGAATGAGAAGAAGAATGAAGAAGAATGAGAAGAAGAAAGAAAAGAAGAAATGAGAAAGAAGAAATGAGAAAAAGAAGAATGAGAATGAAGAAGAATGAAAAGAAGAATGAAGAAGAAGAAGAATGAGAAGAAGAAGAATGAGAAGAAGAAGAATGAGAAGAAGAATGAAGAATGAGAAGAAGAAGAATGAGAAGAAGAAGAATGAGAAGAAGAAGAATGAGAAGAAGAAGAATGAGAAGAAGAAGAATGAAGAAAAAGAATTGGTAAGAAGAAGAATGGTAAGAAAATGAAAAGAAGAAGAATTACGGTAGGCGAACGGTAAGAAAATACGGTAAGAAGAAAAATGAGCAATAAGCACTAATGGTAAGAATGGTATGAACGGTAAGAACGGTAATGCAAGAACGGTAAGGCTAAGAATGGTAGCCAAGCAATAATTTGCAAAAGCTAATAAATGGTAAGAATAAGAATCAAATAAAAAGAAGAAGAAAAAGAAAGAGACAAAGAAGAATGAGAAAAAAGAACGGTAATGAAGAATGCATAAAGAACTAGAAGAAAAAAGAATGACAAGAAGAAGAATGAACGGGAAGAAGAAACGTGTAAGGCAAGAATGAAAAACGGTATAACGAATACAAGAACGGTAAGGAGAAGATAACTGGTAACAAGAAGAATGAACGGCAAATGAAGAAGAATGCTAATATAAGAAGAAGAATGGTAAGAAAAAGAATGACAAGAAGAATGAACAGAAGAAAAGAAACGAGCAAAGAAGAAGAAGAATCAAAGAAGAAGAATGCGAAAAAAATGAAAGAAGAAGCAATGCGAGAATGGTAGAAGAATCAAAAGTACAAGAATGGTAAGAAAAGAATGAAGAAGAATGAACGGTAAGGTTAATTAGAAGAAGAAGAATGAGCACAATGCTAAGAATGGAAGAATTTTGAGAAGAAGAAGAATGGAAGACGAAGAACGAAAAAGAAATTTATAAAAAGAAGAATTAGAAGAAGAATTAAGAAGAATGAAGAAGAAGAACGGTAAGAAGAAGAATGAGTAGAAGAAGAATGAGTAGAACGAGCAAAAGATCGGTAAAAGAAATGGTAAGAAGAAGAATGCAGAAAGAATGAAGAAAAGAATAAGAAGAAAGAATAAAAAAGTAAAGAATGGTAAGAAGAAAATGGTAAATAAGAAATGGTAAGAAGAATGAATAAGAATGAGAAGAAGAAGAATGAGAAGAAAAATAAGATTTTAGTAAGAAAACGGTAAGAAAAGAATGGTAAGAAGAAGAATGACACAGTTAAGAATGAGAAGAAGAAGAAATGAAAATGAAGAACAATGAAGTAAGAACGAAGAATAAGAAAGAGGAACGGTAAGAAGAAGAATGGAAGAAGAATTAAAGAGGAAATGAGAATGAAAATGAATGGAATGGTAAAAATGAAAAAAGAAGAATGAACAAGAAGAACGAAAGGAGAATAAAAAATGGTAACAAGAATGAGAAGAAAAAGAATGACAAGAAGAATAAATGAGAAGTCAAGAAGAATGTATAAAAAGAAATGAAGAAGAAATGGTTAGAAGAAGAAGAATGAGAAGAAGAATGAAAGTTAAGAAGAATAAGAAGAAGAAATGAGAAGAAGAATGAAAAATGAGAAGAAGAAGAAACGAGAAAGTTAAGAATGAAAAGCAGTTAAGAATGGTAAGAAGAATTTGGTAATAAGAATGTAGGGCAAGAAACGGTAAGAAAATAATGGTAAGAAGAAGAATGAGAAGAAGGTTGAAGATGAAGAAATGAAGAATAGGTAAGAAGAAGAATAAGAATAAGAATGAGAAGAAAAGAATTAGAAGAAGAAGAAACGGTAGAAGAATAAGAAGAAGAAAACGAAGAAGAAGAATGAGAAAAGAAGAAAATGTAAGAAGAATGAAAAAGAAGAATGAGAAAATAAGAATGGGCAAAGAAGAAGAATAAGAAGAAGAAGAAGAAGAAGAACAATTCAGAAGAAGAAAATTAGAAGTAGAAGAATAAGAAGAAGAAGAACAAGGCATGAGAATAAAGCAAAGAAAAGAACAAGAATGAGAAGAAGAAGAATGGTGATAAGAATGAGAACAAGAAGAATAATAAGAATGAATGGTAGAAATTGTTATAATAAGAATGAGAAGAACAAGAATGACAAGAAGAAGCATGAGAAAAAGAAGAATGGGGAGAAGAAGAATGATTAGAACAAGAATGAGAAGAAGAATGAGAAGAAGAATGAGAAACGAATAATGAGAAGAAAGAGAAAGAAGAGTTAAGAGGAAGTTAATGAAAGAAGAATGAGAAGAAAATAATGAGAAGAAGAATAACGTATTGAAGAATGAGAAGAAGAAATGAGAAGAAGAATGAGAAGAAGAATGAAAAGAAGAAGAATGAGTAGAAGAATTAGAAGAAGAAGAACGCGAATGAATAAACGTGACAAGAAGAAGAACGAATAAGAAGAAGAATGAGAAGACAAAGAGAATTAAGAAGAATGACAAGAAGAATAATGAGAATAAAAGAATGAAGAAGAAGAATGGTAGTTAAGAAATTAGAAGAAGAAGAATGAGAAGAAGAAATGAGAAGAACGAGAAGAAGAAGAAAGGGAAGAAGAATGAGAAGAAGAATACTGTACTGTATGTTACAAAGAATGAAAAAGAAGAATAATGAGAAGAATAATGGTAAGAAGAAGAATGAGACGAAGAATACGAGAAGAAGAAGAATGATGAAGAAGAAGAAGAAGAAGAAGAATGAAAAGAATGAGAAGAAGAATGAGAAGAAGAAGAATGAGAAGAAGAAGAATGAGAAGAAGAAGAATGAGAAGAAGAAGAAGAAGAGAAGAAGAATGAGAAGAAGAATGAAAGAAGAAGAATGAGAAGAAGAATGAGAAGAAGAAGAATGAGAAGAAGAAGAAGAATGAAAGAAGAAGAAGAAGAAGAAGAAGAAGAAGAAGAAGAATGAAGAAGAAGAATGAGAAGAAGAAGAATGAGAAGAAGAATGAATGAGAAGAAGAAGAATGAAGAATGAGAAGAAGAATGAGAAGAAGAAGAAAGAAGAAGAAGAATGAGAAGAAGAAGAAGAAGAAGAAGAATGAAAGAAGAAGAATGAATGAAGAAGAAGAATGAGAAGAAGAAGATGAAAGAAGAATGAGAAGAAGAAGAATGAGAAGAAGAAGAATGAGAAGAAGAAGAATGAGAAGAAGAAGAATGAGAAGAAGAATGAGAAGAAGAAGAATGAGAAGAAGAAGAATGAGAAGAAAGAATGAGAAGAAGAAGAATGAAAAGAAGAATGAGAAGAAGAAGAATGAGAAGAAGAAGAATGAAGAAGAAGAAGAAAGAAATGAGAAGAAGAAGAAAGAAGAATGAGAAGAAGAATGAAAGAAGAAGAATGAGAAGAAGAAAGAAATGAAAGAAGAAGAATGAATGAGAAGAAGAATGAGAAGAAGAAGAATGAGAAGAAGAAGAATGAATGGAAGAAGAATGAGAAGAAGAAGAATGAGAAGAAGAAGAATGAAAAGAAGAAGAATGAGAAGAAGAATGAAAAAGAAGAAAGAAGAAGAAGAATGAAAAAGAAGAATGAGAAGAAAGAAGAATGAGAAGAAGAAGAATGAGAAGAAGAAGAATGAGAAGAAGAAGAATGAGAAGAAGAAGAATGAAGAAGAAGAATGAGAAGAAGAAGAAATGAGAAGAAGAAGAAAGAAGAAGAAGAAGAAGAAGAAGAAGAAGAAGAAAGAAAGAAGAAGAATGAAGAAAAGAATGAATGAGAAGAAGAATGAGAAGAAGAAGAATGAGAAGAAGAATGATGAAGAAGAAGAAGAATGAGAAGAAGAAGAAGAAGAAGAAGAATGAAGAAGAAAGAATGAGAAGAAGAAAAGAAGAAGAAGAAGAAGAAAGAAGAATGAGAAGAAGAATGAAAAGAAGAATGAGAAGAAAAGAAGAAGAAGAAAGAATAAGAAGAAGAATGAGAAGAAGAAGAATGAGAAGAAGAAGAATGAAGAAGAAGAATGAGAAGAAGAATGAGAAGAAAAAGAATGAGAAGAAGAAGAATGAGAAGAAAAGAAGAATGAGAAGAAGAAGAATGAGAAGAAGAAGAAAAATGAGAAGAAGAATGAGAAGAAGAAGAATGAGAAGAAGAAGAAGAAGAAGAAGAAGAAGAAGAAGAATGAGAAGAAGAAATGAGAAGAAAGAATGAGAAGAAGAAGAAATAGAAGAAGAAGAAGAAGAAGAAGAAGAAGAATTTGAAGAAGAAGAATGAGAAAGAAGAAGAAGAAGAAGAAGAAGAAGAAGAAGAATGAAGAAGAAGAATGAAAAAGAAGAATGAGAAGAAGAAATGAGAAGAAGAAGAATGAGAAGAAGAAGAATGAGAAGAAGAAGAAAATGAGAAGAAGAAGAATGAGAAGAAGAAGAAGAAAAGAATGAGAAGAAGAAGAATGAGAAGAAGAAGAATGAGAAGAAGAAGAATGAGAAGAAGAAGAATGAGAAAAGAATGAGAAGAAGAAGAATGAAGAAAGAAGAATGAGAAGAAGAATGAAGAAGAAGAAGAATGAGAAGAAGAAGAATGAGAAGAAAAATAAGAAGAAAGAAATGAGAAGAAAAGAATGAAGAAGAAGAAGAATGAGAAGAAGAAGAATGAAGAAGAAGAAGAATGAAGAAGAAGAATGAGAAGAAGAAGAATGAGAAGAAAAATGAGAAGAAGAAGAGAAGAAGAATGAGAAGAAGAAGAATGAGAAGAAGAAGAATGAGAAGAAGAAGAATGAGAAGAAGAATGAAGAAGAAGAATGAGAAGAAGAAGAATGAGAAGAAGAAGAATGAGAAGAAGAAGAATGAGAAGAAGAAGAAGAAAGAATGAGAAGAAGAAGAATGAAGAAGAAGAAGAAGAATGAGAAGAAGAAGAATGAGAAGAAGAAGAATGAGAAGAATGAAAAGAAGAAGAAGAAGAATGAGAAGAAGAAGAAGAATGAGAAGAAGAAGAATGAGAAGAAGAAGAAGAAGAAGAAGAAGAAGAAGAAGAAGAAGAAGAAGAATGAGAAGAATGAGAAGAAGAAGAAGAAGAAGAAGAAGAATGAGAAGAAGAAGAATGAGAAGAAGAAGAAGAGAAGAAGAATGAGAAGAAGAAGAATGAGAAGAAGAAGAATGAGAAGAATGAGAAGAAGAAGAAGAAGAAGAAGAAGAATGAGAAGAAGAAGAAGAAGAAGAAGAATGGAAGAAGAAGAAGAATAAGAAGAAGAATGAAAAGAAGAAGAATGAAAAGAAGAAGAATGAGAAGAAGAAGAATGAGAAGAAGAAGAATGAGAAGAAGAAGAAGAAAGAAGAAGAATGAGAAGAAGAAGAATGAGAAGAAGAAGAATAAGAAGAAGAAGAATAAGAAGAATGAGAAGAAGAAGAAGAAGAAGAATGAGAAGAAGAAGAAGAAGAAGAAGAAGAAGAAGAAGAAGAAGAAGAAGAAGAAGAAGAAGAAGAATGAGAAGAATGAGAAGAAGAAGAAGAAGAAGAAGAAGAATGAGAAGAAGAAGAATGAGAAGAAGAAGAATGAAGAAAGAATGAGAAGAAGAAGAATGAGAAGAAGAAGAATGAAAGAAGAAGAAGAAAGAAGAAAAAGAAGAAGAAGAAGAAGAATGAAGAAGAAGAATGAAGAAGAAATGAAGAAGAAGAAGAGAAGAAATGAAGAATGAGAAGAAGAAAGAATGAAGAAGAAGAATGAGAAGAAGAAGAATGAAGAAGAAGAAGAATGAGAAGAAGAAGAATGAAGAAGAAGAATGAGAAGAAGAAGAATGAGAAGAAGAAGAATGAGAAGAAAGAATGAGAAAAGAAGAAGAAAGAAGAATGAGAAGAAGAAGAAGAGAAGAAGAAGAATGAGAAGAAGAAGAATGAGAAGAAAAGAATGAGAAGAAGAAGAATGAAGAAGAAGAATGAAAGAAGAAGAAGAAAAAGAATGAAAGAAGAAATGAGAAGAAGAAAATGAGAAGAAGAAGAAGAAGAAGAAGAAGAATGAAAGAAGAAGAAGAAGAAGAAGAAGAAGAATGAGAAGAATGAGAAGAAGAAGAAGAAGAAGAAGAAGAAGAATGAGAAGAAGAATGAGAAGAAGAAGAAGAAGAAGAAGAAGAATAAGAAGAAGAAGAAGAAGAAGAATGAGAAGAAGAAGAAGAAGAAGAATGAGAAGAAGAAGAATGAAGAAGAAGAAGAATGAGAAGAAGAAGAATGAGAAGAAGAAGAATGAGAAGAAGAAGAATGAGAAGAAGAAGAAGAAGAAGAAGAAGAAGAAGAAATGAGAAGAAGAAGAATGAGAAGAAGAATGAAGAAGAAGAAGAAAGAATGAGAAGAAGAAGAAAACGAAAAGAAGAAGAATGAGAAGAAGAAGAAAGAAAAGAAGAATGAGAAGAAGAAGAATGAGAAGAAGAATGAGAAGAAGAAGAAACGAAGAAGAAGAAGAATGAAGAAGAAGAATGAATGAGAAGAAGAATGAGAAAGAAGAATGAGAAAGAGAAGAAGAAGAATGAAGAAGAAGAATGAGAAGAAGAATGAATGAAAGAAAAGAATGAGAAGAAGAAGAAGAATTAAGAAGAAGAAGAAGAAAGAAGAAAAGAAATGAAGAAGAAGAATGAGAAGAAGAATGAGAAGAAGAAGAATGAGAAGAAGAAGAATGAGAAGAAGAATGAGAAAAAGAATGAAGAAGAAGAATGAGAATGAAGAATTGAAGAAGAAAGAAGAATTAAGAAGAAGAATGAGAAGAAGAAATAAAAAAAGAAGAAGAATGAGAAGAAGAAGAATTGAGAAAGAATGAAAGAAGAATGAGAAAGAAGAATGAATGAATAAGAAGAAAAAATGAGAAGAAGAAGAAGAAGAAGAAGAAGAAGAGAAGAATGAGAAGAAGAATGAAAGAAGAATGAAGAAGAAATGAGAAGAAGAAGAATGAAAGAAGAAGAATGAAAGAAGAAGAAGAAGAAGAAGAATGAAGAAGAAGAAGAAGAAGAAGAAGAAGAATGAAGAAGAAGAAGAAGAAGAAGAATGAGAAGAAGAAGAATGAAGAAGAAGAAGAATGAGAAGAAGAAGAATGAAGAAGAAGAAGAATGAGAAGAAGAAGAATGAAGAAGAAGAAGAAAAGAGAAGAAGAAGAATGAGAAGAAGAATGAAGAAGAAGAAGAAGAAGAAGAAGAAAAAAAGAAGAATGAGAAGAAGAAGAATGAAAGAAGAAGAATGAGAAGAAGAAATGAGAAGAAGAGAAGAATGAAAGAAGAATGAAGAAGAATGAGAAGAAGAAGAATGAGAAGAAGAAGAAGAAGAATGAGAATGAGAAGAAAGAATGAGAAGAAGAAGAATGAGAAGAAGAAGAATGAAAGAAGAAGAATGAGAAGAAAAAGAATGAGAAGAAGAAGAATGAGAAGAAGAAGAATGAGAAGAAGAAGAAGAATGAGAAGAAGAAGAAGAATGAAGAAGAAGAATGAGAAGAAAGAAGAATGAGAAGAAGAAGAAGAAGAAGAAGAATGAGAAGAAGAATGAAAAAGAAGAAGAAGAAGAAGAATGAGAGAAGAAGAAAGAAAAAAAGAATGAGAAGAAGAAGAATGAGAAGAAGAAGAAATGAGAAGAAGAAGAAGAGAAGAAGAATGAAGAAGAAGAATGAGAAGAAGAAGAATGAGAAGAAGAAGAATGAGAAGAAGAAGAAAGAATAAAAAGAATGAGAAGAAGAAGAATGAGAAAAAATGACAACGGTAAGTTAAGAATTACAATGAAGAATGGTAAGGTTAAGAATGAGAGAACAAGAATAAGAAGAAGAATGAGAAGAAGATGAATGAGAAGAAGAAGACGATAAGAATAAAGAAGAATGGAGAAAAGAACAAGAAAACAAAAGAAGCATTTAGCGTTAATCGTAAGAAGAAGAACGAAAAAGAAAACTAGAAAAGAATGAGAAGAAAAGAATGAGAAGAAGAATGACAAGAAGAACAATGAGAAGAAGAAGAATGAGAAGAAGAAGAAGAGAAGAAGAAATGAGAAGAATGTTAAGAATGGTAAATTGAAGAAAGAATTAGAAGAATGAAAAGAAGAAGAATACCACAGAAGAAGAAAATGAGAAGAAGAATGAGAAGAAGAATAAATGAGAAGAAGAAGAAAGAAGAAGAATGAGAAAAGAAGAAGAAAGAGAAGAATAATGAGAAGAAGAAGAATGAGAAGAAGAAGAATGAGAAAAGATCGAGAAAGAAGAAAATGAAAAGAATGGAGAATTAATAAGAATGAATGACAAGAAGAATGAGAAGAAGAAGAATGAGAAGAAGAAGAATAAGAAGAAGAAGAAAGAAAAGAAGAAGAATTAGAAGAAGAAGAATGAGAAGAAGAATGAGAACCAAAAGAACGAGAAGAAGAAGAATGAGAAGAAGAAAAATTGAAGAATGAAAAAGAAGAAACTAAGAAGAAGAAAAGAATGAGAAGAAGAAGAATTAATAAGAACAGAAAAATAAGAAGAATGAAGAAGAAGAATTAGAAGAAGAATTAGAAGAAGAAGAATTAGAAGAAGAATGAGAAGAAGAAGAATGAGAAGAAGAATGAGAAGAAGAAGAAATGGTGAAAAGAATGAAAGAAGTAAGAAGAAGAAATGAGAAGAAGAAGAATATGAAGAATAAGAAGAATGAGAATAAGAATGAAACAAGAAGAAGAATGAGAAGAAGAATGAGAAGAAGAATGAGAACCAGAAGAACGAGAAGAAGAAGAATGAGAAGAAGAAAAATTAGAAGAAGAATGAGAAGAAGAAGAATTAGAAGAAGAAGAATTAGAAGAAGAATGAGAAGAAGAAGAAGAAAAAAGTAATTAGTAGTAGTTAAGAATGAGAAAAGAAGAATTAAATGGTAAGAAGAATGAGAAGAAGAAGAATTAAGAAGAAGAATGAGAAGAAGAAGAATGAAGAAGAAGAAGAAGAAGAAGAATGAGAAGAAGAATGAGAGTTAAGAATGAGAAGAAGAAGAATGAGAAGAAGAAAGAATTAGAAAAAAATGGAAGAAGAAGAATGGTGAAAAAGAATGAGAAGATGAAAAGAATGAGAATAATGAGAAGAAGAATGAGAAGAAGAAAAGAGAAGAAGAATGAGAAGGAAAAAGAATGAGAAGAACAAGAAATGAGAAGAAGAAAATGAGAAGAAGAAGAATGAGAAAAGAAGAATGAGAAAAAGAAGAATTAAGAATGAAGAAACGAATAAAGAAGAATTAGAAGAAAAGAAACGGAGAAGAAGAATGAAGAATTAGAGAAGAAGAATGAGAAGAAAAATTTGAAGAAAAAGAATGAGCAGAAGAAGAATCAAAAAAGAAAACAGAAGAAAAAGAATGAGAAGAAGAAGAATGGTGTTAAGAAGAATGGTGCAGAAGAATAATGAAAAGAATTAGAAGTTGAGAAGAAAAAAGAAGAATGAGAACCAGAAGAATGAAAAAGAAGAATGAGAATTTAAGAAAAATTAGAAGAAGAATGAAAAGATGAAGAATGAGAAGAAGAAGAAGAAATGCAAAGAATGAGAAGAAGAAGAATTAGAAGAAGAATGAGAAGAAGAAGAATTAGAAGAAGAATGAGAAGAAGAAGAATTAGAAGAAGAAGAATTAGAAGAAGAATTAGAAGAAGAATAAGACGAAGAAGAATGAGAAGAAGAAAAATAAGAAGAAGAAGAATGACAAAAAGAAGAATGAGAAATAGAAGAATGAGAAGGAGAAGAATGAGAAGAAGAAGAATGATAAGAAATTAATGAAAAAGAAATGAAGAAGAAGAATTAGAAGAAGAATGAAGGAAGAAGAATGAGAAGAAAAAAATGAGAAGAAAAAAGAATGAGAAGAAGAAGAAATGAGAAGAAGGATTAGAAGAAGAAGAATGAAGAAGAAGAATGAAAAGAAGAAGAATGGAATAAAGAAGAAACGAGAAAGTGAAGAATGAACAAGAACGGTATGAAGAAGAAACGAGAAAAGAAGAATGAGAAGAAGAAGAATGCGAAGAAGAAGAATGAGAAGAAGAAGAATGAGAAGAAGAAGAAGAATGAGAAGAAGAAGAAAAAGAAGAAGAATTAAAAAAGAAATGAGAAGAAGAATAACAGAAGTGAAGAATGAGGGGATAAAAGAAAGAGAAGAAAATAATGAAGAAGAAAAAGAAGAATGAGAAGAAAAAAGAATGAGAAGAAGAACAATGAAAAAGAAGAATGAGAAGAAGAATGAGAAGAAGAATAAATGAGAAGAAGAAGAATGAGAAGAAGAATGCGTAAGAAGAAGAAAGAGAAGAAAAGAATGAGAAGAAAGAATGAGTTAAGAATGAGTAAGAAGAAGAAATGAGAAGACCAGAAGAATTTGAAATAAGAATGAAGAAAGAAGAAGAATTAGAAGAAGAATGAGAAGAAGAAGAATTAGAAGAAGAATGAGAAGAAGAAGAATTAGAAGAAGAATGAGAAGAAGAAGAATTAGAAGAAGAATAACGAGAAAAGAATGAGATGTTAAGAATGAGAAACAAGAAGAATGAGAAGAAAAGAAATGATAGAAGAAGAAAATAGAAGAAGAATGAAAAGAAAAAGAATGAAAGAATAAGAATGAGAAAAGAAAACGAGAAGAAGAATAAGAATGAAAAGAAGAAAAATGAGAAGAAAAGAATGAGAAGAAGAAGAAACGAGAAGAAGAAGAATGAGAAGAAGAAGAATGAGAAGAAGAAGAATAAGAAGAAGAATGAAAAGAAGAAGAATTAGAAAAAAAGAATGAGCAGAAGAAGAATGAGAACAAGAAGAACGAGAAGAAGAAGAATGAGAAGAAGAAGAATAAGAAGAAGAAGAATGAAAAGAAGAAGAATTAGAAGAAGAAGAATGAGAAGAAGAATGAGAACCAGAAGAACGAGAAGAAGAACGGTAACAGAATAATTAGAAGAAGAAGAATTTAAGAAGAATGAGAAAAAGAATTAAGAAGAAAAATGAAGGAAGAAGAATGAAGAAGAAAGAAAGAAATATAGAAAGAAAAAGAATGAGATGAAGAAGAAGAATGAGAAGAAAATAAAGAATGAAGAAAAAATTAAGAAGAAGAATGAAAAGAAAATGAGAAAAAAGAAATGAAAGTTAAGAAGAAAAGAATAAGAAGAATGGAAGAAGAAGAATAAGAAGAAGAATGAATAATAAGAAGAAGAATAAGAATGTGAAGAAGAATGAAAAGAAGAAGAAGGAGAAGAAGAAGAACGAGAAAAGAAGAACGAGAATTAAAAGAATGAGAAGAAGAAGAATGATAGAAGAAGAAGAATGAGAAGAAGAATGAGGATAAGAAGAAAGAATGAAGAAGAATAATGAGAAGAAGAATGAGAAGAAGAAGAATGAGAAGAAGAATGAGAAGAAGAAGAATGAGAAGAAGAAGAATGAGAAGAAGAAGAATGAGAAGAAGAAGAATGAGAAGAAGAAGAATGAGAAGAAGAAGAATTAGAAAAGAATGAGAAGAAGAAGAATTAGAAGAAGAATGAGAAGAAGAAGAATTAAGAAGAAGAATGAGAAGAAGAATAACGAGAAAAAGAATGAGCAGAAGAAGAATGAGAACAAGAAGAACGAGAAGAAGAAGAATGAGAACAAGAAGAATAAGAAGAAGAAGAATAAGAAGAAGAAGAATGAAAAGAAGAAGAATTAGAAGAAGAATGAGAAGAAGAAGAATTAGAAGAAGAATGAGAAGAAGAAGAATTAGAAGAAGAATGAGAAGAAGAAGAATGAGAAGAAGAAGAATGAAGAATGAGAAGAAGAAGAAAGAAGAAGAAATGAGAAGAAGAAGAATTAGAAGAAGAATGAGAAGAAGAAGAACGAGAAGAAGAATAATGAGAAGAAGAAGAATGAGAAGAAGAAGAAATGAAGAAGAAGAATAAGAAGAAGAATGAGAAGAAGAAGAATGAGAACAAGAAGAATGAGAAGAAGAAGAATGAGAACAAGAAGAATGAGAAGAAGAAGAATGAGAAGAAGAAGTATAATGAAGAATGAGAAGAAGAAGAATGAGAAGAAGAAGAATGAGAAGAAGAATGAGAAGAAGAAGAAATGAGAAGAAGAATGAGAAGAAGAAGAAGAATGAAGAAGAAGAAATGAGAAGAAGAAGAATGATAAGAACGAAGTTACAAGAAAATAGAAGAATGAATAAGAAGAAGAAGAAGAAGAAGAAGAATGAGAAGAAGAAGAATGAGAAGAAGAAGAATGAAAAAGAAGAATGGAAGAAGAATGCGAAGAATGAAAGAAGAAGAAATGAGAAGAAGAAATAAAAGAAGAAGAAAAATTAAGAGAAGAATGAAAAGAACGGTAAGAAGAATAAATGAGAAGAAGAAAAATGAGAAGAAGAATAATGAAAGAAGAAAAGAAGAAGAAGAATGAGAAGAAGAAGAATGAGAAGAAGAAGAATGAGAAGTTAAGAAGAATAAGAAGAAGAAGAAAAGAAGAAGAAGAAGAAGAACGGAAGAAGAAATGCGAAGAAGAAGAATGAGAAAAGAAGAATGAGAAGAAGAAGAATGAGAAGAAGAAGAATGAGAAGAAGAAGAATGAGAAGAAGAATGAGAAAAAAAAGAATGAGAAGAAGAAGAATGAGAAGAAGAATAATGAAGAAGAGAAGAAGAAGAATTAGAAGAAGAAAATGAGAAGAAGAAGAATTAAGAAGAAGAAAGAATGAAAAGAAGAAGAATGAGAAGAAGAAGAATGAGAAGAAGAAGAATGAGAAGAAGAAGAATGCGAAGAAGAAGAATGAAAAGAAGAAGAATGAGAAAAAGAAGAATGAGAAGAAGAAGAATGAGAAGAAAGAAGAAGAAGAAGAATGAGAAGAAGAAAATTAGAAGAAGAATGAGAAGAAGAACAATTAGAAGTAGAATGAGAAGAAGAATTAGAAGAAGAATGAGAAGAAGAAGAATCAGAATAAGAAGAATGAGAAGAAGAAGAACGAGAAGAAGAAGAATGAGAAGAAGAAGAATGAGAAGAAGAAGAATGAGAAGAAGAAGAAAGAAGAAGAAGAATGAGAAGAAGAAGAATGAAAAGAAGAAGAATTAGAAGAAGAAGAAACAGAGCGAAGAAGAATCGAGAACCGTAAGAATGAGAAAAAGAAGAATGAGAAAAAGAAATGAAGAATTAGAAGAAGAATGAGAAGAAGAATGAGAAGAAGAAGAATTAAAAGAAAATGAGAAGAAGAATGAAAGAAAAAGAATGAGAAACGAAGAATGAGAAGAAGAAGAATGAGAAGAAGAATGAGAAGAAGAAGAATGAGAAGAAGAAAAATTGAGAAGAAAAGAATGAAATAAGAAGAATGAGAAGAAGAATGAGAAGAAGAAGAATAAGAACAAGAAGAATGAGAAGAAGAAGAATGAGAAGAAGAAGAGAAGAAGAAGAATGAGAAGAAAAGAAGAAGAAGAAGAATGAGAAGAAGAAGAATGAGAAGAAGAAGAATGAGAAGAAGAATGAGAAGAAGAAGAAGAAGAAAAGAATGAGAAGAAGAAGAATGAAATGAGAAGAAGAACGAGAAGAAGAAAATGAAGAAGAAAGAATGAGAATGAAGAATAATGAAAAGAAGAAGAATTAAGAAGAACGGTGAGAAGAAGAAGAAATGAGAAGAAGAAAATGAAAAAGAACGATGATAAGAAGAAGAATTGTAAAGAAGAATAAGAAACGAGAAGAATAAGAATGAGAAAAAAAGAATGAGAAGAAGAAGAAGAATGAAGAAGAAGAATGAAAAGAAGAAGAATGAGAAGAAGAAGAATGAGAAGAAGAAGAATGAGAAGAAGAAGAATGAGAAGAAAGAATGAGAAAAGAAGAAAAGAAGAAGAAGAATTGATAAGAAGAAAAGAAGAAGAATGAGAAAGAAGAAGAAGAATGAGAAGAAGAATAAGAAGAAGAAGAATGAGAAGAAGAAAATAAGAAGAAGAAGAATGAAGAAGAAGAAGAATGAAGAAGAAGAATAAGAAAAAGAATGATAAGAAGAAGAATGAAGAAAGAAAAACGGAAGAATGAAGATGAAAGATAAGAATCAGAAGAAGAACGAAGAAGAATGAGAAGAAGAAGAATGAGAATGGAAGAATGGTTAAGAATGAGAAGAAGAAGAATGAAAAGAAATGAGAAGAAGAAGAATTAAAAAAGAACGAAGAAGAAGAATGAGAAGAATTTAAGAAGAAGAAGAAGAAGAAGAAGAAGAATGTGAAGAATAGAAGAAGAAGAATGAGAAGAAGAATGAGAAGAAGAAGAATGAGAAGAAGAAGAATGAGAAGAAGAAAATGAGAAGAAGAAGAAATGAAAAGAATGAAAAGATGAAGAATGATAAGAAGAAGAATGATAAGAAGAAATAAAGAAGAAGAATGAGAAGAAGAATTAGAACAAAAAGAATGAAAGAAAAAGAATGATGAAGAAGAAGAATGAGAAGAAGAAGAATGAGAAGAAGAAGAATGAGAAGAAGAAGAATGAGAAGAAGAATGAATTGAAGAAGAAGAATGAGAAGAAGAAGAATGACAAGAAGAAGAATGAGAAGAAGAATGAGAAGAAGAAGAATAATAAGAAGAATGAAGAAGAAGAATAAGAAGAAGAAGAATGAGAAGAAGAAGAATGAGAAGAAGAAGAATGAGAAGAAGAAGAATGAGAAGAAGAAGAATGAGAAGAAGAAGAATGAGAAGAAGAGGAATGAGAAGAAGAAGAATGAGAAGAAGAAGAATGAGAAGAAGAAGAATGAGAAGAAGAAGAATGAGAAGAAGAAGAATGAAGAAGAAGAATGAAGAAGAAGAATGAGAAGAAGAAAATGAGAAGAAGAATGAAAAGAAGAAATGAGAAGAAGAAGAATGAGAAAGAAGAATGATGAGAAGAAGAATGAGAAGAAGAATGAGAAGAAGAAGAATGAGAAGAAGAAATGAATGAGAAGAAGAATGGAATAAGAAGAAGAATGAGAAGAAGAATGAGAAAAGAAGAAATGGTAAGAAGAAGAAGAATGAGAAGAAGAAGAATGAGAAGAAGAATTGAAGAAGAAGAATGAGAAGAAGAAGAATGAGAAGAAGAATGAGAAGAAAAAATGAGAGAAGAAGAATAAGAAGAAGAATGAAAGAAGAATGAAAATCATGAAAAGAAGAATTAAGAAGAAGAATGAAGAAGAAGAATGAGAAGAAGAAGAATAAGAAGAAGAAGAATGAAAAGAAGAAGAATTAGAAGAAGAAGAATGAGAAGAAGAAGAGAAGAAGAAGAATGAGAAGAAGAAAAATTAGAAGAAGAATGAGAAGAAGAAGAATTAGAAGAAGAATGAGAAGAAGAAGAATTAGAAGAAGAATGAGAAAAAGAAGAATGAGAAGAAGAATTAAGAATGAGAATGAGAAGAAGAATGACAAGAAGAAGAATGAGAAGAAGAAGAATGAGAAGAAAGAAAATTAAGAAGAATAAGAAGAAAATGAGAAGAAGAAGAATGAGAAAAAGAAGAAGAAGACGAGAAAAGAAGAAGAAGAAGAATAAGAAGAAAGAAGAAGAATGGGAAGAAGAAGAAAGAATGGGAGAATTAGAAGAAGAATGAGAAGAAGAAGAATGAGAAAAGAAGAAGAAGAATGAGAAGAAGAAGAATTAGAAGAAGAAGAATGAGAAAAAGAAGAATGAGAAGAAGAAGAATGAGAAGAAGAAGAATGAGAAGAAGAAGAATTAAGAAAAAGAATGAGAAGAAGAATAATGAGAAGAAGAATGAAAAGAAGAAGAAAAATGAGAAGAAGAAGAATGAAAAGAAGAAGAATGAGGAAGAAGAATGAGAAGAAGAAGAATGAGAAGAAGAATGAGAAGAAGAAAGAATGAGAAGAAGAAGAATGAGAAGAAGAAGAATAAGAAGAAGAAGAATGAGAAGAAGAAGAACGAGAAGAAGAAGAATGAGAAGAAGAATGAAACCAGAAGAAATGAGAAGAAGAAGAATGAGAAAAGAATTAAGAAGAATTAAAATAAGAAGAAATGAAGAAGAAGAAGAATGAGAAGAAGAAGAATGAAAAGAAGAAGAATGAGAAGAAGAAGAATGAGAAGAAGAAGAAAAGAAGAAGAATGAGAAGAAGAAGAAATGAATGAAGAAGAGAAGAAGAATTAGAAGAAGAAGAATGAGAAGAAGAATGAGAAGAAAAACAAGAAAGAGCAGAAGAAAAATGAGAAGAAGAAGAATTAAGAAGAAGAATGACAACAAGAAAAGAATGACAAGAATAAGAATGAGAAAAGAAAGAATGAGAAGAAGAATGAATGAGAAAAAGAAGAATTAGAAGAAGAATGAGAAGAAGAAGAATGAGAAGAAGAAGAATGAGAAGAAGAATTAGAAGAAGAAGAATTAGAAGAAGAATAAGAAAAGAATGAGAAGAAAGATAAGAAGAAGAATTAAGAAGAAGAATGAAATAAGAAGAATTAAATAAAAAAAGAATGAGAAGAAGAAGAATGAGAAGAAGAATGAGAAGAAGAAGAATGAGAAGAAGAAGAATGAGAAGAAGAAGAATGAGAAGAAAGAAGAATTAAGAAGAAGAGAAGAAAAAGAAGAGAAGAAGAAGAAGAGAAGAAGAATCGAATAAGAAGAATGATTAGAAGAAGAATGGGAAGAAGAAGAATGAGAAAAGAAGAATTAGAAGAAGAAAATGAGAAGAAAAGAATGAAGAAGAATAATGAGAAGAAGAAGAATGAGAAGAAGAAGAATTGAGAAGAGAAAATGAGAATGGTAAGAAGAAGAATTGAGAAGAAGAAGAAATGAGAAAAAGAATGAGAAGAAGAAGAATGAGAAGAAGAAGAAGAAAGAAGAAGAATGAGAAGAAGAATGAGAAGAAGAAGAATGAGAAGAAGAAGAAATGAGAAGAAGAGAAATAATGAATAAGAAGAAGAATGAGAAGAAGAATGAGAAGAAGAATAATGAGAAGAAGAAATGAGAAGAAGAAGAAGAAAATGAGAATAGGCTAGAAGAACGAACGAAAGAAGAAGAAATGAAAGAAGAAGAATGAGAAGAAGAAAATGAGAAGAAGAAGAATGAGAAGAAGAAATGAAGAAGAAGAAGAATGAGAAGAAGAAGAATTAGAAGAAGAAGAATGAGAAGAAGAAGAATGAGAAGAAGAAGAATGAGAAAAAGAATGAGAAGAAGAAGAATGAGAAGAATGAGAAAATGAAAAGAAGAAGAATGAAGAAGAAGAAGATGAAGAATGAATGGAAGAAAAAGAATGAGAAGAAGAAGAAGTGAAAAGAATGAAAAAATTAGAAGAAGAATGAGAAGAAGAAGAATGAGAAGAAGAAAAGAAATGAAGAATTAAAGAATGAAAAAGAAGAAAGAAGAATAAAGAATGAGAAGAAGAAGAATGAGAAGAAGAATGAAAAGAAGAAGAAAGAAGAAAAAAGAATGAGAAGAAGAATGAGAAGAAGAAGAATTAGAAGAAGAAGAATGAAGAAGAAGAATGAGAAGAAGAAGAAAGATGAGAAGAAGAAGAATGAGAAGAAGAATGAGAAGAAGAAGAATGAGAAGAAGAAGAATGAGAAGAAAAAGAATCAGAAGAAGAAGAATGAGAAGAAAAAGAATGAAGAAGAAGAAGAATGAGAAGAAGAATGAGAAGAAGAAAAATGAGAAGAAGAATGAGAAGAAGAAGAATGAGAAAGAAGAATGAGAAGAAGAAGAATGAGAAGAAGAAGAATGAGAAGAAGAAGAATTAGAAGAAGAAGAATGAAAGAAGAATGGAAGAAGAATGAAAAGAAGAATTTTAAAAGAAGAATGAGAAGAAGAATGAAAAGAAGAAGAACGAGAAGAAGAAGAATGAGAAGAAGAAGAATGAAAGAAGAAGAAAGAAGAATGAGAAGAAGAAGAATGAGAAGAAGAAGAATTAGAAGAAGAAAATGAGAAGAAGAAGAATTGAGAAGAAGAAGAAGAATGAGAAGAAGAAGAATGAGATGAAGAAGAATTAAAAAAGAAAGAAGAAGAAGAAACCGAAAGAAGAAATTAGAAGAAGAAGAATGAAGAAGAAGAATGAGAAAAATGAGAAGAAGAAGAAATGAGAAGAAGAAGAATGAGAAGAAGAAGAATGAAGAAGAAGAAAAGAAAAAGAATAAATAAGAAGAAGAAGAATGAGAAGAAGAATGAGAAGAAATGAGAAGAAGAATAATGAAGAAGAATGAGAAAAAAGAAGAAATGAGAAAAAAAGAATGAGAAGAAGAAGAAAAAGAAGAAGAAAAGAAGAAATGAGAAGAAGAAACGAGAAGAAGAAGAATGAGAAGAAGAAATGAAAGAAGAAAGAAGAATGAGAAGAAGAAGAATGAGAAGAAGAAGAATGAGAAGAAGAAGAATGAGAAGAAGAAGAATGAGAAGAAGAATTAGAAGAAGAATTGAGAAGAAGAATGAGAAGAAGAAGAATGAGAAGAAGAATGAGAAGAAGAAGAATGAGAAGAAGAAGAATGAAGAAGAAGAAGAAAAGAAAAGAAGAAATGAATGAAAAAAGAAGAATGAAAGAAGAAGAATGAGAAGAAGAATGAGAAGAAGAACGAGAAGAGAAAAGAAGAATGAGAAAAAGAAGAATGAAAGAAGAAGAATGAGAAGAAGAATGAGAAGAAGAAGAATGAGAAGAAGAAGAATGAGAAGAAGAATGAGAAGAAGAAGAATGAGAAGAAGAATTAGAAGAAGAATGAGAAGAAGAAGAATGAGAAGAAGAAGAATGAGAAGAAGAAGAATGAGAAGAAGAAGAATGAAGAAGAAGAATGAGAAGAAGAAGAATGAGAAGAAGAAGAATGAGAAGAAGAAGAATGAGAAGAAGAAGAATGAGAAGAAGAAGAATGAGAGAAGAATGAGAAGAAGAAGAATGAGAAGAAGAATGAGAAGAAGAATGAGAAGAAGAAGAATGAAAAAAGAAGAATGAGAAGAAAAGAATGAGAAGAAGAAGAATGAAGAATGAAAGAATGGAAGAAGAATGAGAAGAAGAAGAATGAGAAGAAGAATGAAAGAAAAAAGAATGAAGAAGAAGAAGAAGAATTAGAAGAATGAAGAATGGAAAAGAAGAAGAGAAGAAGAAAAGAAGAGAAGAACAAGAATGAGAAGAAGAAGAATGAGAAGAAGAAGAATGAGAAGAAGAATGAAGAAGAAGAAAATTAGAATGGTAAGAAGAAGAAAGAAGAAGAATGAAAGAGAAGAAGAATGAGAAGAAGAAGAATGAAAGAAGAAGAATGAGAAGAAGAAGAAAAAGAAGAATTAGAAGAAGAAGAATGAGAAGAAGAAGAATTAAGAAGAAGAAGAAGAAGAATGAAAGAAGAAGAATGAGAAGAAGAATGAATGAAGAAGAAGAATGAGAAGAAGAAGAAAGAGAAGAAGAATGAATGAGAAGAAGAATGAGAAGAAGAAGAATTCAGAAGAAGAAGAAATGAGAAGAAGAATAATGAGAAGAAGAATGAGAAAGAAGAAGAAGAAAAGAAGAAGAATGAGAAGAAGAATGAGAAGAAGAAGAATGAGAGAAAGAAAAATGAAAGAAGAAATGAGAAAGAAGAATGATAAGAAGAAGAAGAATGAATGAAGAAGAAGAATGAGAAAAGAAGAATGAGAAGAAAAAATGAGAATAAGAAGAATGAAAGAAGAAAATGAGAAAAAGAATGAGAAGAAGAAGAATGAAGAAGAAGAATGGAAGAAATGAGAAGAAGAATGAGAAGAAGAAAATGAGAAAGAAGAAGAATGAGAAGAAGAATGAGAAGAAGAAGAATGAGAAGAAGAATGATGAGAAGAAGAAGAATGAGAAGAAGAAGAATGAGAAGAAGAAGAATAAGAAGAAGAATGAGAAGAAGAATTAGAAGAAGAATGAGAAGAAGAAGAAGAAGAAGAAGAATGAGAAGAAGAATGGAAGAAGAAGAAATGGTAAAAGAATGAGAAGAAGAAGAATGAGAAGAAGAATGAGAAGAAGAATGATGAGAAGAAGAATGAGAAGAAGAAGAATGAAGAAAAGAAGAAAGAAGAAAAGAAGAAGAAGAATGAGAAGAAGAAGAATGAGAAGAAGAAGAATGAGAAGAAGAAGAATGAGAAGAAGAAGAATGAAGAAGAAGAATGAGAAGAAGAAGAAATGAAGAAGAAGAATGAGAAGAAGAAGAATGAGAAGAAGAATTAGAAGAAGAATGAGAAGAAGAAGAATGAGAAGAAGAATGAGAAGAAGAAGAATGAGAAGAAGAATGAGAAGAAGAAGAATGAGAAGAAGAAGAATGAAAAGAAGAATGAATGAGAAGAAGAATGAGAAAAGAAGAATGAGAAGAAGAAGAATGAGAAGAAGAATGAATGAAAGAAGAATGAGAAGAAGAAGAATGAGAAGAAGAAGAATGAGAAGAAGAATGAATGAGAAGAAGAATGAGAAGAAGAAAGAATGAGAAGAAGAAGAAGAAGAAGAATTAAGAAGAAGAAGAATGAGAAGAAGAATGAGAAGAAGAAGAATGAGAAAAGAAGAATGAGAAGAAGAAGAATAAGAAGAAATGAGAATGAGAAGAAGAAGAATGAGAAGAAGAATGAGAAAAAGAATGAGAAGAAGAAGAATGAGAAGAAGAAAATGAGAAGAAGAATGAGAAGAAAAAGAAAAGAAGAAGAAGAAATGAAGAAGAAGAATGAGAAGAAGAATGAGAAGAAGAAGAATGAGAAGAAAAAGAATGAGAAGAAGAAGAATGAGAAGAAGAAGAATGAGAAGAAGAATGAGAAGAAGAAGAATGAGAAGAAGAAGAATGAGAAGAAGAAGAATGAAGAAGAAGAAGAATGAGAAGAAGAATGAGAAGAAGAAGAATGAGAAGAAGAATAATGAAGAAGAAGAATGAGAAAAGAAGAATGAAAAGAAGAAGAAGAACGAGAAGATGAAGAAGAATGAGAAGAAGAATGAGAAAAAAAAATGAAGAAAAGAATGAGAAGAAGAAGAATGAAAGAAGAAGAATGACAAGAAGAAGAATGAGAAAAGAAGAATGAAAAGAAGAAGAAGAAGAAGAAGAATGAGAAGAAGAATGAGAAGAAGAATGAGAAGAAGAAGAATGAGAAGAAGAAGAATGAGAAGAAGAATAAGAAGAAGAATGAGAAGAAGAAGAATGAGAAGAAGAAGAATGAGAAGAAGAAGAATGAGAAGAAGAAAATGAGAAGAAGAAGAATGACAAGAAGAAGAATGAGAAAAAGAATGAGAAGAAGAAGAATGAGAAGAAGAAGAATGAAAGAAGAAGAAGAAGAAGAAGAAGAAGAAGAAGAAAGAAAAAGAATGAGAAGAAGAATGAGAAGAAGAATGAGAAGACGAAGAATGAGAGGAAGAAAAGAAGATGACGAAGAAGAAGAAGAAGAATGAATAAGAATGTGAAGAAAGAATGAAAAGAAGAAGAATGAAAGAAGAAGAAGAAGAATGAGAAGAAGAATAAGAAAGAAGAAGAATGAGAAGAAGAATGAAGAATAAGAACAAAACAAGAAAATGAGAAAAGAAGAATGAGAAGAAGAAGAATGAGAAGAAGAAAATGAGAAAAAAGAATGAGAAGAAGAATGAATGAGAAGAATGAGAAGAAGAATGAAAAAAAAAAGAAGAATGAGAAGAAGAAAATAAAAAGAAGAAAATGAAGAAGAAGAAGAATGAGAAGAAGAAGAATGAGAAGAAGAAGAATGAGAAGAAGAAGAACGAGAAGAAGAATGAAAAGAAGAATGAGAAGAAGAATAATGAAAGAAGAAGAATGAAGAAAAAGAATGAGAAAAGAAGAAAAGAAGAAGAAGAATTAGAAGAAGAAGAATGAAGAAGAAGAATGAGAAGAAGAATGAGAAGAAGAAAAGAAGAAGAAGAAGAATGAGAAGAAGAAGAATGAGAAGAAGAATCAGAAGAAGAAGAATGAGAAGAAGAAGAATGAGAAGAAGAATGAAGAAGAATGAGAATAAGAAGAATGAGAAGAAGAATTAAGAAGAAGAAGAATGAGAAGAAGAATGAGAAGAAGAAGAATGAGAAGAAGAAGAATGAGAAGAAGAAGAATGAGAAGAAGAAGAATGAGAGAAGAAGAATGAGAAGAAGAAGAATGAGAAGAAGAAAATGAAAAGAAGAATAATGAAGAAGAAGAATGAGAAGAAGAAGAATTAGAAGAAGAATGAGAAGAAGAAGAATGAGAAGAAGAAGAATGAAGAAGAAGAATGAGAAGAAGAAGAATGAGAAGAAGAAGAATGAGAAGAAGAAGAAAGAAGAAGAAGAATGAGAAGAAGAAGAATGAGAAGAAGAAGAATGAGAAGAAGAATGAGAAGAAAAAGAATGAAATGGAAAAAGAAAAATGAATGAAGAAGAAGAATGAGAAAAGAAAATGAGAAAAAAGAATGAGAAGAAAAAGAATGAGAAGAAAAAGAATGAGAAGAAGAAGAATGAGAAAAGAAGAAATGAGAAGAAGAAGAATGAGAAGAAGAATGAGAAAAAGAATGAGAAGAAGAATGAGAAGAAGAAGAATTAGAAGAAGAAAAATGAGAAGAAGAAGAATGAGAAGAAGAATGAAAGAAAAAAGAATGAGAAGAAGAATAAGAAGAAGAAGAATGAGAAGAAGAAGAATGAGAAGAAGAAGAATGAGAAGAAGAAGAATGAGAAGAAGAAGAATGAGAAGAAGAAAATGAGAAGAAGAAGAATGAAAAAAAGAATGAGAAGAAGAAGAATGAGAAGAAGAAGAATGAGAAGAAGAAGAATGAGAAGAAGAAGAATGAGAAGAAGAAATTAGAAAAGAATGAAAGAAGAATGAGAAGAAGAATGAGAAGAATGAGAAGAATGAGAAGAAGAAGAATGAGAAGAAGAATGAGAAGAAGAAGAATGAGAAGAAGAATGAGAAGAAGAATGAGAAGAAGAAGAATGAGAAGAAGAAGAATGAGAAAAGAAGAATGAGAAGAAGAAGAATGAGAAGAAGAAGAAGAAAAGAACAAAAAGAAGAAAATAAAAAGAAGAATGAGAAGAAGAATGAGAAGAAGAAGAATGAGAAAAAGAATGAGAAGAAGAAGAATGAGAAAAGAAGAATGAGAAAAGAAGAAGAATGAGAAGAAGAAGAATGAAAAGAAGAAAATGAAAGAAGAAGAATGAGAAGAAGAAGAATAAGAAGAAGAAGAATGAGAAGAAGAAGAATGAGAAGAAGAATGAGAAGAATGAGAAGAAGAAGAAAAGAATGTGAAGAAGAAGAATGAGAAGAAGAAGAATGAAAAAGAAGAATGAGAAGAAGAAGAATGAGAAGAAGAAGAATAAGAAGAAGAAGAATGAGAAGAAGAAGAATGAAGAAGAAGAAGAAGAATGAGAAGAAGAAGAATGAGAAGAAGAAGAATGAGAAGAAGAATCAGAACAACAAGAATGAGAAGAAGAAGAATGAGAAGAAGAAGAATGAGAAGAAGAAGCATGAGAAGAAGAAAGAGAAGAAGAATAATGAGAAGAAGAATGAAAAGATGACGAATAAGAAGAAGAAGAATGATAAGAAGAATGTGAAGAAGAATGAGAAGAAGAAGAATGAGAAGAAGAAGAATGAGAAGAAGAAGAATGAGAAGATGAAGAATGAGAGAAAGAAGAATAAGAAGAAGAAGAATGAGAGAAAGAAGAATAAGAAGAAGAAGAATGAGAGAAAGAAGAATTAGAAGAAGTATGAGAAGAAGAATGAGAAGAAGAAGAATGAGAAGAAGAATCAGAACAACAAGAATGAGAAGAAGAAGAATGAGAAGAAGAATGAGAAGAAGAAGAATGAGAAGAAGAAGAATGAGAAGAAGAAGAATGAGAAGAAGAATGAGAAGAAGAAGAATGAGAAGAAGAAGAATGAGAAGAAGAATAATGAGAAAGAAGAATGAGAAGAAGAAGAATGAGAAGAAGAAAATGAGAAGAAGAAGAATGAGAAGAAGAAGAATGAGAAGAAGAAGAATGAGAAGAAGAAATGAGAAGAAGAAGAATGAGAAGAAGAAAAGAAAAAAAGAATGAGAAGAAGAAGAACGAGAAGAAGAAGAATGAGAAGAAGAAGAATGAGAAAAAGAATAATGAGAAGAAGAAGAATGAGAAGAAGAAGAATGAGAAGAAGAAGAATGAGAAGAAGAGAATGAGAAGAAGAAGAATGAGAAGAAGAAGAATGAGAAGAAGAATGAGAAGAAGAATGGAAGAAGAATGAGAAGAAGAAGAATGAGAAGAAGAAGAAGAAGAAGAATGAGAAGAAGAATGAGAAGAAGAAGAATGAGAAGAAGAAGAATGAGAAGAAGAATGAGAAGAAGAAGAATGAGAAAAAGAATGAGAAGATGAAGAATGAGAATAAGAAGAATGTGAAGAAGAATGAGAAGAAGAATGAGAAGAAGAAGAATGAGAAAAAGAATGAGAAGAAGAAAAATGAGAAGAATAATTATGAGAAGAAGAAGAATGAGAAAAAGAATGAGAAGAAGAAGAAGAATCAAAAGAAGAAGAATGAGAAGAAAAAGAATGAGAAGAAGAATAAGGAGAAGAAGAAGAATCAAAAGAAGAAAAATGAGAAGAAAAAGAATGAGAAGAAGAAGAATGAGAAGAAGAAGAAAGAGAAGAAGAAGAATGAGAAGAAGAAGAATGAGTAGAAGAAGAATGAGAAAAAGAATGAGAAGAAGAAGAATGAGAACAAGTTTGAGAAGAAGAAGAATGAGAAGAAGAAGAATGAAAAAAAGAATGAGATGATGAAGAATGAGAAAAAGAATGAGAAGATGAAGAATGAGAAGAAGAAGAATGAGAAGAAGAATGAGAAGAAAAAGAATGAGAAGAAGAAGAATGAGAAGAAAAAGAATGACAAGAAGAAGAATGAGAAGAAGAAGAATGAGAAGAAAAATAAGGAGAAGATAATTGAGAAGAAGAATAATTAAAAGAAGAATGAGAAGAAGAATGAGAAGAAGAAGAATGAGAAGAAGAAGAATGAGAAGATGAAGAATGAGAAGAACAAGAATGATAAGAAGAATGTGAAAAAGAATGAGAAGAAGTAGAATGAGAATAAGAATAAGGGGAAGAAGAATGAGAATAAAAAGAATGACAAGAAGAAGAATGAGAAGAAGAAGAATGAGAAGAAGAATTAGAAGAACAAGAATGAGAAGAAGAAGAATGAGAGGAACAAGAATGAGAAGAAGAAGAATGAGAAGATGATGAATGAGAAGAAGAAGATTGATAAGAATAATGTGAAGAAGAATGAGAAAAAGAAGAACAAGAAAAAAAAAGAAGTATGAGAAGAAGAATCAGAAGAAGAAGAATGAGAAAAAGAAAAACTAGAAAAAGAATGAGAAGAAAAAGAATGAGCAGAAAAAGAATGACAAGAAGAACAATGAGAAAAAGAAGAACGGGAAGAAGAAGAATGAGAAGAAGAAGAATGAGAAGAACAATGAGAAGAAGAATGAGAAGAAGAATGAGAAGAAGAATTAGAAGAAGAAAAATGAGACGAATAATTATGAGAAGAAGAAGAATGAGAAAAAGAATGAGAAGAAGAATAAGAAGAAGAAGAATGAGAAGAAGAAGAATGAGAAGAAGAAGAATGAGAAGAAGAAGAATGAGAAGAAGAATGACAAGAAGCAGAATGAGAAAAAGAATGAGAAGTTGAAGAATGAGAATAAGAAGAATGAGAAGAAGAATGAGAAGAAGAAGAATGAGAAGAAGAAGAATGAGAAGAAGAATGAGAAAACAAGAATGAGATGAAGAAGAATGAGAAGATGAAGAATGAGAAGAAGAAGAATGATAAGAAGAATGTGAAGAAGAATGAGAAGAAGAAAATGAGAAGAAGAAGAATGAGAAGAAAAGAAGAATGAGAAGAAGAAAAATGAGAAGAAGAAGAAGAAGAAGAAAAACAAGAAAAAGAAAAAGAATTAGAAGAAGAAGAATGAGAAGAAGAACAATGAGAAAAGAATGAGAAGAAGAAGAATGAGAAGAAGAATGAGAAGAAGAAGAATGAGAAAAAGAAGAATGAGAAGAAGAAGAATGAAAAGAAGAAAATGAGAAGAAGAAGAATAAGAAGAAGAAGAATGAGAAGAAGAAGAATGAGAAGAAGAATGAGAAGAAGAACGAGAAGAAGAATGAGAATAAGAATAATGACAAGAAGAAGAATGAGAAGAAGAAGAATGAGAAGAAGAAGAATAAGAAGAAGAAGAATAAGAAGAAGAAGAATTAGAAGAAATAATGAGAAGAAGAATGAGAAGAAGAAGAATGAGAAGAAGAAGAATGAGAAGAAGAATCAGAACAAGAAGAATGAGAAGAAGAAGAATGAGAAGAAGAATGAGAAGAAGAAGAATGAGAAGAAGAAGAATGAGAGAAGAAGAAGAAGAATGAAGAAGAAGAATAAGAAGAAGAATAATGAGAAGAAGAATGAGAAGAAGAAGAATGAGAAGAAGAATGGGAAGAAGAAGAATGAGAAGAAAAGAATGAAAAGAAGAAGAACGAGAAGAAGAACAATGAGAAGAAGAATGAGAAGAAGAAGAATGAGAAGAAGAAGAATGAGAAGAAGAATGAGAAGAAGAAGAATGAGAGAAGAAGAATGAGAAGAAGAAGAATGAGAAGAAGAAGAATGAGAAGAAGAAGAATAAGAAGAAGAAGAATGAGAAGAAGAAGAATAAGAACAAAACAAGAAAAATAAAAAGAAGTATGAGAAGAAGAAGAATGAGAAAAAGAATGAGAAGAAGAAGAATGAGAAGAAGAAGAATGAGAAGAAGAAGAATGAAAAAAAGGAAAATGAAGAAGAAGAAGAATAAAGAAGAAGAAAAAGAGAAGAAGAATAATGAGAAGAAAAAAATGAGAGAAGAAGAATGAGAAGAAGAAGAATAAAAAAGAAGAATGAGAAGAAGAATGTAAAGAAGAATGAGAAGAAGAAGAATGAGAAGAAGAAGAATGAAAGAAGAAGAATGAGAAGAAGAAGAATGAGAAAAGAAGAAGAATAAGAACAAAACAAGAAAAATAAAAAGAAGTATGAGAAGAAGAAGAATGAGAAAAAGAATGAGAAGAAGAAGAATGAGAAAAAGAAGAATGAGAAGAAGAAGAATAAAAAGGAAAAATGAGAAGAAGAAGAATAAGAAGAAGGACAATGAGAAGAAGAATAATAAGAAGAAGAAGAATGAGAGGAAGAATGAGAACAAGAAGAATAAGAAGAAGAATGAGAACAAGAAGAAAGTGAAGAAGAATGAGAACTAGAAGAATGAGAAGAATGAAAATAAGAAGAATTAGCAGAAGAATAGGAATCTGAATGAGAGGAAGAAGAATGAGAAAAAGAATGCGAAGAAGAAGAATGATAAGAAGAATGAATGAGAAGAAGAATGAATGAGAAGAATAATGAGAAGAAGAATGAGAAAAGAAGAATGAGAAAAAGAAGAATGAGAAGAAGAAGAATGAGAAAAAGATGAATAAGAAGAAGAAGAATGAGAAGAAGAAGAATTAGAAGAAGAATGAGAAGAAGAATGAGAAGAAGAAGAATGAGAAGAAGAAGAATGAGAAGAAGAATCTGAAGAAGAAGAATGAGAATAAGAAGAATGAGAAGAAGAATGAGAAGAAGAAGAATGAGAAGAAGAAGAATGAGAAGAAGAAAGAGAAGAAGAATAATGAGAAGAAGAATGAGAAGAAGAAGAATGAGAATAAGAATGGGAAGAACAATAAGAAAAAGAATGAGAAGAAGAAGAACGAGAAGAAGAAGAATGAGAAGAAGAAGAATGAGAAGAAGAATAATGAGAAGAAGAAGAATGAGAAGAAGAATGAGAAGAAGAAGAATGAGAAGAAGAAGAATGAGAAGAAGAAGAATGAGAAGAAGAAGAATGAGAAGAAGAAGAATGAGAAGAAGAAGAAATGAGAAGAATGAGAAGAAGAAGAATGAGAAGAAGAATGAGAAAAGAAGAAGGAAAAGAAGAAGAAGAATGAGAAGAAGAAGAATGAGAAGATGAAGAATGAGAAGATGAAGAATGAGAAGAAGAAGAAGAATGAGAAGAAGATTGAGAAGAAGAAGAATGAGAAGAAGAAGAATTAGAAGAAGAATGACAAGAAGAATGAGAAGAAGAAGAAGTGGAACAAGAATGAGAAGAAGAAGAATGAAAAGAAGAATGAGAAGAAGAAGAATGAGAAAAAGAAGAATGATAAGAAGAATGAGAAGAAGAAGAATGAGAAGAAGAAGAATGAGAAGAAGAAGAAAGAGAAGAAGAAGAATAAAAAGAAGAAAAATGAGAGAAGAAGAAGAATGAGAAGAAGAACAATGAGAAGAAGAATAATGAGAAGAAGAAGAATGAGAAGAATGAAAAGAAGAAGAATTAGAAGAAGAATAAGAATCTGAATGAGAGGAAGAAGAATGAGAAGAAGAATGAGAAGAAGAAGAATGATAAGAAGAAATGAAAAGAATAAGAAGAATGAAGAAAATAAGAAGAAGAAGAATGAATGAAAGATCAATGAGAAAAAGAAGAATGAGAAGAAGAATGAGAAAAGAAGAATGAGAAGAAGAAGAATGAGAAGAAGAAGAATGAGAAGAAGAAGAATGAGAAGAAGAAGAATGAGAAGAAGAACAATGAGAAGAAGAAAAATGAGATGGAATAGAAGAAGAAGAAGAAGAAGAATGGGAACAAGAATGAGAATATGAATAATGACAAGAAGAAGAATGAGAAGAAGAAGAATGAGAAGAAGAAGAATAAGAAGAAGAAGAATGAGAAGAAGAAGAATAAAAAGAAGAAGAATGAGAAGAAGAAGAATAAGAAGAAGAAGAATGAGAAGAAGAAGAATTAAGAAGAAGAATGAGAAGAAGAATGAGAAGAAGAAGAATGAGAAGAAGAATGAGAAGAAGAAGAATGAGAAGAAGAAGAATAAGAAGAATGAGAAGAAGAAGAATGAGAAGAAGAAGAATGAGAAGAAGAAGAAGAGTGAGAAGAAGAATGAGAAGAAGAAGAATGATAAGAAGAATGAGAAGAAGAATGAGAAGAAGAATAATGAGAAGAAGAATGAGAAGAAGAAGAATGAGAATAAGAATGGGAAGAAGAAGAATGAGAAAAAGAATGAGAAGAAGAAGAATGAGAAGAAGAACAATGAGAAGAAGAAGAATGAGAAGAAGAATAATGAGAAGAAGAAGAATGAGAAGAATAATGAGAAGAAGAAGAATGAGAAGAAGAATGAGAAGAAGAAGAATGAGAAGAAGAAGAATTAGAAGAAGAAGAAGAAAAATTGAGAAGAAGAAAAATGAGACGAATAATTATGAGAAGAAGAAGAATGAGAAAAAGAATGAGAAGAAGAATGAGAAGAAGAAGAATGAGAAGAAAGAATGAGAAGAAGAATGAGAAGAAGAAGAATGAGAAGAAAGAATGAGAAGAAGAAGAATGAGAAGAAGAAGAATGAGAAGAAGAAGAATGAGAAGGAGAAGAATGAGAAAAAGAATGAGAAGAAGAAGAAGAATCAAAAGAAGAAGAATGAGAAGAAAAAGAATGAGAAGAAGAATAAGGAGAAGAAGAATGAAAGGAAGAAGAAGGAGAAGAAAAAGAATGACAAGAAGAAGAATGAGAAGAAGAATGAGAAGAAGAAGAATGAGAAGAAGTTTGAGAAGAAGAAGAATGAGAAGAAGAAGAATGAAAAAAAGAATGAGATGAAGAAGAATGAGAAAAAGAATGAGAAGATGAAGAATGAGAAGAAGAAGAATGAGAGAAAGAAGAATAAGGAAGCTATTCAACAAGTGTTGGCAGCCCTTATTCAAAAAGAACTAAACCTAGAAGGATGCAAGCCCAAGTTGATCAATCTTTTAATCCAACTTGAAGAATAAAGCTTTTGGGCTGAATTGCATACAGACCCATAAAGATATTTAGTTTGTTTTTCTTTTTTAAATAAAAAATACTAGGCTGCACTAATCCATAGGCCCGTAAAACATTTAGTTATTTCATTTTCTGTAGTATGGGCTGACTTAATGTTGACCTTCACTAAACCTAGGGGTTAGGGTTGTAATACTATAAAAAGACTTCAAACGATTGTAAAGAGACAGAACATCAAAAAATTTTCATTTGTTTGAGAGAGTGTTTCTCTTGGTTCTTGAATCCAAAAATTGAGATTTATCAAAGGTTTTCACCCATTTGTGTGTTCAATCTCCTGCTTATCTTCCATCCTTGAAGTGTGACGCTCACATTTCCTTTCATCTTTTCTTTATTCTTGCGCCCCAATTTATCATCGCGTTTTGTATGAAACCCTAGAACAGCCAATGTTCCCAATTTTCAGGCAAACTAAGTTTGGGTCATATCTCGACCAATTCTCGGTAGTTTTCGGTGATTCATAGGTCAATTTCGCAATTCAGACGCCATTGTTTCTCTGCTTTGGATTCACCCAATTCCGAGGTCTGTAGCTCGAGATCTAGTCGTGTTTCTAATTTTATCTCAACTTCTGGTGTAGTTCACGAATTCCAACCTAGAAAAGAACGAAGGTGATTCGTACCTTACCCTGTTCCAGTTCATATCATCTTACCCTGACCTAATTTCACATCAGAATGAGAAGAAGTAGAATGAGAATAAGAATAAGGGGAAGAAGAATGAGAATAAAAAGAATGACAAGAAGAAGAATGAGAAGAAGAAGAATGAGAAGAAGATTGATAAGAAGAAGAATGAGAAAAAGATTGAGAAGAAGGAGAATGAGAAGAAGAAGAATGAGAAGAAGAATTAGAAGAACAAGAATGAGAAGAAGAAGAATGAGAGGAACAAGAATGAGAAGAAGAAGAATGAGAAGATGATGAATGAGAGGAAGAAGAATGATAAGAATAATGTGAAGAAGAATGAGAAAAAGAAGAACTAGAAAAAGAATGAGAAGAAAGAGAATGAACAGAAAAAGAATGACAAGAAGAAGAATGAGAAAAAGAAGAACGGGAAGAAGAAGAATGAGTAGAAGAAGAATGAGAAGAAGAATGAGAAGAAGAAGAAAGAGAAGAAGAATTAGAAGAAGAAAAATGAGACGAATAATTATGAGAAGAAGAAGAATGAGAAGAAGAATGACAAGAAGAAGAATGAGAAAAAGAATGAGAAGATGAAGAATGAGAATAAGAAGAATGAGAAGAAGATTGAGAAGAAGATGAATGAGAAGAAGATGAATTAGAAGAAGAATGACAAGACGAATGAGAAGAAGAATGAGAGGAACAAGAATGAGATGAAGAAGAATGAGAAGATGACGAATGAGAAGAAGAAGAATGATAAGAAGAATGTGAAGAAGAATGAGAAGAAGAAGAATGAGAGAAAGAAGAATAAGAAGAAGAAGAATGAGAAGAAGAAGAAGAATAAGAACAAAACAAGAAAAATAAAAAGAAGTATGAGAAGAAGAATGAGAAGAAGAAAGAAAAAGAATGAGAAGAAGAAGAATGAGAAAAAGAATGAGAAGAAGAAGAATGAGAAAAAGAAGAATGAGAAGAAGAAGAATGAAAAGAAGAAAAATGAGAAGAAGAAGAATACGAAGGAAGAAAATGAGAAGAAGAACAATGAGAAGAAGAATGAGAAGAAGAACGAGAAGAAGAATGAGAATATGAATAATGACAAGAAGAAGAATGAGAAGAAGAATGAGAAGAAGAAGAATAAGAAGAAGAATGAGAAGAAGAAGAATAAGAAGAAGAATAAGAAGAAGAATGAGAAGAAGAAATGAAGAAGAAGAAGAATGAGAAGAAGAAGAATGAGAAGAAGAATGAGAATATGAATAATGACAAGAAGAAGAATGAGAAGAAGAAGAATGAGAAGAAGAATAAGAAGAAGAAGAAGAAATGAGAAGAAGAAGAATTAGAAGAAGAATGAGAAGAAGAATGAGAAGAAGAAGAATGAGAATAAGAATGGGAAGAAGAAGAATGAGAAAAAGAATGAGAAGAAGAACAATGAGAAGAAGAACAATGAGAAGAATAAGAATGAGACGAAGAATAATGAGAAGAAGAAGAATGAGAAGAAGAATGAGAAGAAGAATGAGAAGAAGAATGAGAAGAAGAATGAGAAGAAGAAGAATGAGAAGAAGAAGAATGAGAAGAAGAAGAATGAGAAGAAGAAGAATGAGAAGAAGAAGAATTGGAAGAAGAATGAGAAGAAGAATGAGAACAAGAAGAATAAGAATAAGAATGAGAACAAGAAGAATGTGAAGAAGAATGAGAACAAGAAGAATGAGAAGAATGAAAAGAAGAAAAACTAGAAGAAGAAGAATAAAAATCTGAATGAGAGGAAGAAGAATGAGAAGAAGAATTCGAAGAAGAAGAATGATAAGAAGAATGACAAGAATAAGAATGAGAAGCAGAATGGGAGGAAGAAGAATGAGAAGAGGAATGCGAAAAAGAAGAATGAGAAGAAGAATGAGAAGAAGAAGAACGAGAAGAAGAGGAATGAGAAGAAGAATCAGAAGAACAGGAATGAGAAGAAGAACAATGAGAAGAAGAAAAATGAGAAGAAAAAGAAGAAGAAGAAGAAGAATGAGAAGAAGAATGAGAAGAAGAAGAATGAAAGAAGAATGAGTAGAAGAGTTAGAAGAAGAAGAACGAGAAGAAGAATGAGAATATGAATAATGACAAGAAGAAGAATGAGAAGAATTATTCTCATTTTTCTTCTTCTTCTTCTCCTCATTCTTCTTCTCATTCTTCTTGTTCTCATTCTTCTTCTCATTCTTCTTCTTCTCATTCTTCTTCTCATTCTTCTTCTTATTCTTTTTCTTCTCATTTTTTTTCTTATTCTTCTTCTTTTCATTCTTCTTCTTATTCTTCTTCTTCTCATTCTTCTTCCTATCATTCTTCTTCTTCTCATTATTCTTCTTCTGATTCTGATTCTTCTTATTCTTCTTCTTCTCATTTTTCATCTTGTGGATTCTTTTTCTTCTCATTCTTCTTCTCCTTATTCTTCTTCTCATTCTTCTTCTTTTCATTCTTCTTCTTATTCTTTTTCTTCTAATTCTTCTTCTCATTCTTCTTCTCATTCTTCTTCTCATTTTTCTTCTTCTCATTCTTCTTCTTCCCATTCTTTTTATCATTCTTCTTGTTCTCATTATTCTTCTTCTCATTCTTCTTCTTCTTATTCTTCTTCTCAATCTTTTTATCATTCTTCTTCTTTTCATTATTCTTCTTCTCATTCTTCTTCTTCTCATTCTTCTTCTTCTTATTCTTCTTCTCAATCTTTTTATCATTCTTCTTCTTTTCATTATTCTTCTTCTCATTCTTCTTCTTCTCATTCTTCTTCTTCATTTTTTCTTCTTGTGATTCTTTTTCTACTCATTCTTCTTCTCCTTATTCTTCTTCTCATTCTTCTTGTTCTCATTCTTCTTGTTCTCATTCTTCTTCTTTTCATTCTTCTTCTTATTCTTTTTCTTCTCATTCTTCTTCTTATTATTCTTCTTCTCATTCTCTTGTTCTCATTCTTCTTCTTCTCATTCTTCTTTTTCTCATTCTTCTTCTCATTCTTTTTATCATTCTTCTTCTTCTCATTCTTCTTCTTCTCATTTTTCTTCTTGTCATTCTTTTTCTTCTCATTCTTCTTCTCGTTATTCTTCTTCTCATTCTTCTTGTTCTCATTCTTCTTCTTCTCATTCTTCTTCTCATTCTTCTTCTTCTCATTCTTCTTCTCATTCTTCTTCTTCTTCTTATTCTTCTTCTTCATTCTTCTTCTTCTCATTCTTTTTATCATTCTTCTTCTTCTCATTCTTCTTCTTATTCTTCTTCTCATTCTTCTTCTTCTCATTCTTCTTCTTATTCTTCTTCTTCTCATTCTTCTTCTTATTATTCTTCTTCTCGTTCTTCTTCTTCTCATTCTTCTTCTTTTCATTCTCCTTCTCATTCTTCTTCTCATTCTTTTTATCATTGTTCTTCTTCTCATTATTCTTTTTCTCAATCTTCTTCTTCTCATTCTTCTTCTTCTCCTTCTTCTTCTCATTCTTTTTATCATTCTTCTTCTCATTATTCTTCTTCTCATTCTTCTTCTTCTCATTCTTCTTTTTCTCATTCTTCTTCTCATTGTTCTTCTTCTTATTCTTCTTCTTCTCATTCTTCTTCTTCTCATTCTTCTTCTTCTCATTCTGCTTCTTCTCATTCTTCTTATTCTCATTCTTCTTCTTTTGAGTTTTCTTCATCTCGTTCTGCTTCTTCTCATTCTTCTTCTTCTCATTCTTCTTCATCTTATTGTTATTCTCATTTTTCTTCTTCTTATTCTTCTTCTCATTCTTCTTCTCAATCTTTTTCTCATTCTTTTTCTTCTCATTATTCTTCTTCTCATTCTTCTTCTTGTCATTCTTCTTCTTCTCATTCTTCTTCTTCTCATTCTTCTTCTTCTCATTCTTCTTCTTCTCATTCTTCTTCTTCTTCTCATTCTTCTTCTCATTCTTTATATCATTCTTCTTCTCATTATTCTTCTTCTCATTCTTCTTTTTCTCATTCTTCTTCTTCTCATTCTTCTTCTTCTCTTTTTCTCCTTGTCATTCTTTTTCTTCTCATTCTTCTTCTCCTTATTCTTCTTCTCATTCTTCTTCTTCTTCTTTTTCTTCTTCTTCTCATTCCTCATCTTCTCATTCTTCTTCTCATTGTTCTTCTTCTCATTCTTTTTCTTCTCATCCTTCTTCTTCTCGTTATTCTTCTCATTCTTCTTCTTCTCATTCTTCTTCTCATTCTTCTTCTAATTCTTCTTCTTCTCATTCCTCTTCTTCTCATTATTATTCTTTTCATTCTTCTTCTCGTTTTTCTTCTTGTCATTCTTCTTCTTGTCATTCTTTTTCTTCTCATTCATCTTCTCCTTATTCTTCTTCTCATTCTTCTTCTTCTCATTCTTCTTCTCCTTATTCTTCTTCTAATTCTTCTTCATCTCATTCTTCTTCTAATTCTTCTTCACATTCTTCTTCTTCTCCTTCTTCTTCTCATTCTTCTTCTTCTCCTTCTTCTTCTCGTACTTCGTCTCATTCTTCTTCTCTTTCTTATTCTCATTCTTGTTCTTCTCATTCTTCTTGTTCTCATTCTTCTTGTTCTCCTGCTTCTTCTTCTCCGTATTCTTCTTCTCATTCTTCTTCTTCTCATTCTTCATGTTCTTATTCTTCTGCTTCTCATTCTTCTTTACATTCTTCTTCTTCTCAATCTTCTTCTTATTCTTTTTCTTCTTATTCTTCTTCTTCTCATTCTTCTTGTGCTCATTCTTCTTCTTCTCATTCTTCTTCTCATTCTTCTTCTTCTCATTCTTCTTCTCATTCTTCTTCTGATTCTTCTTCTCCTTCTTCTTCTTCTCATTCTTCTTCTCATTCTTCTTCTTCTCATTCTTCTTCTCATTCTTCTTCTCATTCTTTTTTATCATTCTTCTTCTTCTCATTATTCATCTTCTCATTCTTCTTCTTCTCATTCTTCTTCTTCTCATTTTTCTTCTTGTCATTCTTTTTCTTCTCATTCTTCTTCTCCTTATTCTTCTTCTCATTCTTCTTCTTCTCATTCTTCTTCTTCATTGTCCTTCTTCTTATTGTTCTTCTCACTGTTCTTTTTCTAATTCTTCTTCTTCTCATTCTTCTTCTTCTCATTCTGCTTATTCTCATTCTTCTTCTCATTTTTCTTCTTCTCATTCTGCTTCTTCTCATTCTTCTTCTCATTCTTCTTCATCTTATTGTTATTCTCATTTTTCTAATTCTCATTCTTCTTCTCATTCTTCTTCTCAATCTTTTTCTCATTCTTTTTCTTCTCATTATTCTACTTCTCATTCTTCTTCTTGTCATTCTTCTTCTTGTCATTCTTCTTCTTCTCATTCTTCTTCTCATTATTCTTCTTCTAATTCTACTTCTTCTCATTCTTCTTCTTCTCATTCTTCTTCTTCTCTTTCTCCTTCTCATACTTCTTCTCATTCTTCTTCATTCTTCTTCTTTTCTCATTCTTCTTCTTCTCATTCTTCTTCTTGTCATTCCTTTTCTTCTCTTTCTTCTTCTCCTTCTTTTCTTCTTCTCCTTATTCTTCTTCTCATTCTTATTGTTCTCATTCTTCATCTTCTCATTCTTCTTCTTCACATTCTTTTTCTTCTTATTCTTCTTCTTCTCATTCTTCTTCTTCTCATTCTTCTTCTCATTCTTCTTCTTCTCATTCTTCTTCTTCTCATTCTTCTTCTTCTTATTCTTGTTCACATTCTTCTTCTTCTCATTCTTCTTCTTATTCCTTTTCTTCTCATTCTTCTTCTTATTCTTCTTCTTCTCATTCTTCTTCTTCTCATTTTTCTTCTTGTCATTCTTTTTCTTCTCATTCTTCTTCTCCTTATTCTTCTTCTCATTCTTCTTCTTGTCATTCTTCTTCTTATTCTTCTTCTTCTCATTTTTCTTCTTATTCTTCTTCTTCTCATTCTTCTTTTTCTTCTCATTCTTCTTCTGCTCATTCTTTTTGTTCTCATTCTTCTTCTGCTCATTCTTTTTGTTCTCATTCTTCTTCTTCTCATTCTTCTTCTTCTCATTCTTCTTCTCATTCTTCTTCTTCTAATTCTTCTTCTTATTCTTCTTCTTCTCATTCTTCTTCTTATTATTCTTCTCCTCATTCTTCTTCTTCTCATTCTTCTTCTCATTCTTTTTATCATTCTTCTTCTTCTCATTATTCGTCTTCTCATTCTTCGTCTTCTCATTCTTCTTCTTCTCATTCTTCTTCTTCTCATTCTTCTTCTTCTCATTCTTTTTATCATTCTTCTTCTTCTCATTCTTCTACTTCTCATTCTTCTTCTTCTTCTCATTCCTTTTTCTTCTTGTCATTCTTTTTCTTCTCTTTCTTCTTCTCCTTATTCTTCTTCTCATTCTTCTTCTTCTCATTCTTCTTCTTCTCATTCTTCTTCTTCTTATTGTTCATCTCACTGTTCTTCTTCTTATTCTTCTTCTTCTCATTCTTCTTCTTCTCATTCTTCTTTTTCTCATTCTTCTTCTTCTCATTCTTCTTCTTCTCATTCTTCTTCTTCTCATTTTTCTTCTTGTCATTCTTTTTGTTCTCATTCTTCTTCTTCTCATTCTTCTTCAAATTCTTTTTATCATTCTTATTCTTCTCCTTATTCTTCTTCTCATTCTTCTTCTTCTTCTTTTTCTTCTTCTTCTCATTCCTCATCTTCTCATTCTTCTTCTCATTCTTCTTCTCATTCTTCTTCTTCTCATTCTTTTTCTTCTCATCCTTCTTCTTCTCGTTATTCTTCTCATTCTTCTTCTTCTCATTCTTCTTCTCATTCTTCTTCTAATTCTTCTTCTTCTCATTCCTCTTCTTCTCATTATTATTCTTTTCATTCTTCTTCTCGTTTTTCTTCTTGTCATTCTTCTTCTTGTCATTCTTTTTCTTCTCATTCATCTTCTCCTTATTCTTCTTCTCATTCTTCTTCTTCTCATTCTTCTTCTCCTTATTCTTCTTCTAATTCTTCTTCATCTCATTCTTCTTCTAATTCTTCTTCACATTCTTCTTCTTCTCCTTCTTCTTCTCATTCTTCTTCTTCTCCTTCTTCTTCTCGTACTTCGTCTCATTCTTCTTCTCTTTCTTATTCTCATTCTTGTTCTTCTCAGTCTTCTTGTTCTCATTCTTCTTGTTCTCCAGCTTCTTCTTCTCCGTATTCTTCTTCTCATTCTTCTTCTTCTCATTCTTAATGTTCTTATTCTTCTGCTTCTCATTCTTCTTTACATTCTTCTTCTTCTCAATCTTCTTCTTATTCTTTTTCTTCTTATTCTTCTTCTTCTCATTCTTCTTGTGCTCATTCTTCTTCTTCTCATTCTTCTTCTCATTCTTTTTCTGATTCTTCTTCTCCTTCTTCTTCTTCTCATTCTTCTTCTCATTCTTCTTCTTCTCATTCTTCTTCTCATTCTTTTTATCATTCTTAATCTTCTCATTATTCATCTTCTCATTCTTCTTCTTCTCATTCATTCTTCTTCTTCTCATTTTTCTTCTTGTCGTTTCTTTTTTTTTTTCTTCTTTTCTTCTTCTCATTCTTCTTCTTCTCATTCTTCTTCTTCTCATTCTTCTTCTTCTCATTGTCCTTCTTCTTATTGTTCTTCTCACTGTTCTTCTTCTTATTCTTCTTCTTCTCATTCTTCTTCTTCTCATTCTTCTTATTCTCATTCTTCTTCTCATTTTTCTTCTTCTCATTCTGCTTCTTCTCATTCTTCTTCTCATTCTTCTTCATCTTATAGTTATTCTAATTTTTCTAATTCTCATTCTTCTTCTCATTCTTATTCTCAATCTTTTCCTCATTCTTTTTCTTCTCATTATTCAACTTCTCATTCTTCTTCTTGTCATTCTTCTTCTTGTCATTCTTCTTCTTCTCATTCTTTTTCTCATTATTCTTCTTCTAATTCTACTTCTTCTCATTCTTCTTCTTCTCATTCTTCTTCTTCTCTTTCTCCTCTTATTACTTCTTCCCATTCTTCTTCTCATTCTTCTTTTTCTCATTCTTCTTCTTCTCATTCTTCTTCTTGTCATTCCTTTTCTTCTCTTTCTTATCGCTCATTGCTTGCTTCTCGTATTCTTACCATTTTCTTATTGTTCTCATTCTTCATCTTCTCATTCTTCTTCTTCACATTCTTTTTCTTCTTATTCTTCTTCTTCTCATTCTTCTTCTTAACATTCTTCTTCTCATTCTTCTTCTTCTCATTCTTCTTCTTCTCATTCTTCTTCATTCTTCTTCTTCTCATTCTTCTTCTTATTCCTTTTCTTCTCATTTTCTTCTTATTCTTCTTCTTCTCATTCTTCTTCTTCTCATTTTTCTTCTTGTCATTCTTTTTCTTCTCATTCTTCTTCTCCTTATTCTTCTTCTCATTCTTCTTCTTGTCATTCTTCTTCTTATTCTTCTTCTTCTCATTTTTCTTCTTATTCTTCTTCTTCTCATTCTTCTTTTTCTTCTCATTCTTCTTCTGCTCATTCTTTTTGTTCTCATTCTTCTTCTTCTCATTCTTCTTCTTCTTATTCTTCTTCTTCTCATTCTTCTTCTTATTATTCTTCTTCTCATTCTTCTTCTTCTCATTCTTCTTCTCATTCTTTTTATCATTCTTCTTCTTCTCATTATTCGTCTTCTCATTCTTCGTCTTCTCATTCTTCTTCTTGTCATTCTTCTTCTTCTCATTCTTCTTCTCATTCTTTTTATCATTCTTCTTCTTCTCATTCTTCTACTTCTCATTCTTCTTCTTCTGATTCTTCTTCTTCTCATTTTTCTTCTTGTCATTCTTTTTCTACTCATTCTTCTTCTCCTTATTCTTCTTCTCATTCTTCTTCTTCTCATTCTTCTTCTTCTCATTCTTCTTCTTCTTATTGTTCATCTCACTGTTCTTCTTCTTATTCTTCTTCTTCTCATTCTTCTTCTTCTCATTCTTCTTTTTCTCATTCTTCTTATTCTCATTCTTCTTCTTCTCATTCTTCTTCTTCTCATTTTTCTTCTTGTCATTCTTTTTCTTCTCATTCTTCTTCTTCTTCTTCTTCTTCTGATTCTTCTTCTTATTCTTCTTCTTCTTCTTATTCTTCTTCTTCTTATTCTTCTTCTTCTTATTCTTCTTCTTCTCATTCTACATCTTCTTTTCTTTTTTTTTTCTTCTTAATCCCTCTCATTCTTTTTTCTTCTTCTTCTTCTTCTTCTTAACATTCTTATTCTTCTTCTTCCTTCTTCTTTCTTATTCTTTCTTCTTCTTATTCTTCTTCTCTTCCTTTCTTCTTCTTCTTATTCTTTCATTCTTTTTCTTCTCATTCGTTTTAACATTAGCTTATTGTCATTCTTCTTCTCTTCATTCTTTTCTTCTCATTCATCTTCTCTTCTTCTTTAAATTCTTCTTCTTATTCTTCTTCTTCTTCTTATTCTTCTTCTCATTCTTCTTCTAATTCTTCTTCTCATTCTTCTTCTTCTCCTTCTTCTTCTTCTTCTTCTTCTTCTTATTCTTCTTCTTCTTCTTCATTCTTCTTCTTCTTATAAGCATTCTTATTAACTGTATTATTTCTTCTTCTTATTCTTGTTTTTATTCTTCTTCTTTTTTCTTCTTATTACTTATTCTTATTCTTGTTCTTCTTCTTCTTCTTATTCTTCTTATTTCTTATTATTATTATTCTTCTTCTTCTTATTCTTCTTCTTCTCATTCTTTCTTTTCTTTCTTCTTCTTCTTATTTCTTCTTCTCATTCTTTTTCTTCTTATTCTTCTTCTTCTCATTCTTCTTCTTCTCATTCTTCTTCTTCTCATTCTTCTTCTTCTCATTCTTCTTCTTCTCATTCTTCTTTCTTCTTCTCATTCTTCTTCTTCTCATTCTTCTTCTTCTTCTTCTTCTTCTCATTCTTCTTCTTCTTCTTCTTCTTCTCATTCTTCTTTCTTCTTAATTCTTCTTCTTCTTCTTCTTATTCTTCTTCTCATTCTTCTTCTTCTCGTTCTTCTTCTTCTCATTCTTCTTCTTCTCATTCTTCTTCTTCTCATTCTTCTTCTTCTTCTTCTTCTTCTCATTCTTCTTCTTCTTCTTCTTCTTCTCATTCTTCTTCTTCTTCTTCTTCTCATTCTTCTTCTTCATTCTTCTTCTTCTTTCTTCTTCTTCTCTTCTTCTTCTTCTCATTCTTCTTCTTCTTCTTCTTCTTCTCATTCTTCTTCTTCTTCTTCTTCTTCTCATTCTTCTTCTTCTCATTCTTCTTCTTCTCATTCTTCTTCTTCTTCTTCTTCTTCTTCTTCTTCTTCTTCTTCTTCTTCTTCTTCTTCTTCTTCTTCTTCTTCTTCTTCTTCTTCTTCTTCTTCTTCTTCTTCTTCTTCTTCTTCTTCTTCTTCTTCTCATTCTTCTTCTTCTCATTCTTCTTCTTCCATTCTTCTTCTTCTTCTTCTTTCTTCTTCTTCTTTCTTCTTCTTTCTTCTTCTTCTTCTCATTCTTCTTCTTCTCTTTTTCTTCTTCTCATTCTTCTTCTTCTTCTTCTTCTTCTTCTTCTCATTCTTTCTTCTTCTCTTCTTCTTCTTCTCTTCTCATTCTTCTTCTTTCTTTTTCTTCTTTCTTCTTTCTTCTTCTTCTTCTTTCTTCTTCTCCTTCTTCTTCTTCTCATTCTTCTTCTTCTCATTCTTCTTCTTCTCATTCTTCTTCTTCTCATTCTTCTTCTTCTTCTTCTTCTTCTTCTTCTTCTTCTTCTCATTCTTTCTTCTCATTCTTTTCATTCTTCTTCTTCTCATTTCTTCTTTCTTCTTCTTTCTTCTTCTTCTTCTTCTTTCTTCTTCTTCTTCTTTTCTTCTTCTTCTCATTCTTCTTCTCATTCTTCTTCTTCTCATTCTTCTTCTTCTCATTCTTCTTCTTCTTTCTTCTTCTTCTCATTCTTCTTCTTCTCATTCTTCTTCTTCTCATTCTTCTTCTTATTTCTTCTTCTTCTCATTCTTCTTCTTCTCATTCTTCTTCTTCTTCTTCTTCTTCTTTATTCTTCTTTTCATTCTTCTTCTTCTTCTTCTTTCATTCTTCTTCTTCTCATTCTTCTTCTTCTCATTCTTCTTCTTCTCATTCTTCTTCTTCTTCTTCTTCTTCTTTTCTTCTTCTTCTCATTCTTCTTCTTTCTTCTTCTTCTCATTCTTCTTCTTCTTCTTCTTCTCATTCTTCTTTTCTTCTTCTTCTTCTCTTCTTCTTCTCATTCTTCTTCTTCTCATTCTTCTTCTTCTTCTCATTCTTCTTCTTCTCATTCTTCTTCTTCTCATTCTTCTTCTTCTTCTTCTTCTTCTTCTCTTCTTCTTCTTCTTTCTTCTTCTTCATTCTTCTTCTTCTTCATTCTCTTCTTCTCTTCTTCTTCTCATTCTTCTTCTTCTCATTCTTCTTCTTCTCATTCTTCTTCTTCTCATTCTTCTTCTTCTTCTTCTTCTTCTTCTTCTTCTCATTCTTCTTCTCATTCTTTCTTCTTCTTCTTTCTTCTTCTCATTCTTCTTCTTCTTCTTCTTCTTCTTCTTCTTCTTCTTCTTCTTCTTCTTCTTCTTCTTCTTCTTCTTCTTCTTCTCTTTTCTTCTTCTTCATTCTTCTTCTTCATTCTTCTTCTTCTTCTTCTTCTTCTTCTTTTCTTCTTCTTCATTCTTCTTCTTCTCATTCTTCTTCTTCTCATTCTTCTTCTCATTCTTCTTCTTCTCTTCTTCTTCTTCTTCTTCTTCTTCTCTTATTCTTCTTCTTCTTCTTCTTCTTCTTCTTCTTCTTCTTCTTCTTCTTCTTCTTCTTCTTCTTCTTCTTCTTCTTCTTCTTCTTCTCATTCTTCTTCTTCTTCTTCTTCTTCTTCTTCTTCTCATTCTTCTTCTTCTTCTTCTTCTTCTTCTTCTTCTTCTTCTTCTTCTTCTCATTCTTCTTCTTCTTCTTCTTCTTCTCATTCTTCTTCTTCTTCTTCTTCTTCTTCTTCTTCTTCTTCTTCTTCTCATTCTTCTTCTTCTTCTTCTTCTTCTTCTCATTCTTCTTCTTCTCATTCTTCTTCTTCTTCTTCTTCTTCTTCTTCTTCTTCTTCTTCTCATTCTTCTTCTTCTTCTTCTTCTTATTCTTCTTCTTCTCTTCTTCTTCTTTTTCTTCTTCTTCATTCTTCTTCTTATTCTTCTTCTTCTTCTTCTTCTTCTTCTTATTCTTCTTCTTCTCATTCTTTTTCTTCTCATTCTTCTTCTTCTCATTCTTCTTCTTCTCATTCTTCTTCTTCTCATTCTTCTTCTTCTTCTTCTTCTTCTTCTTATTCTTCTTCTTCTTCTTCTTCTTCTTCTTCTTCTTCTTCTCATTCTTCTTCTTCTTCTTCTTCTTCTTCTCATTCTTCTTCTTCTTCTTCTTCTTCTCATTCTTCTTCTTCTCATTCTTCTTCTTCTCATTCTTCTTCTTCTCGTTCTTCTTCTTCTTCTTCTTCTTCTTCTCATTTCTTCTTCTCATTCTTCTTCTTCTTTCTTCTTCTTCTTCTTCTTCATTCTTCTTCTTATCTTCTTCTTCTTCTTCTTCTTCTCATTCTTCTTCTTCTTTTCTTCTTCTTCTCATTCTTCTTCTTCTTCTTCTTCTTCTTTTCTTTCTTCTTCTTCTCATTCTTCTTCTTCTCATTTTATTCTTCTTCTTCTCATTCTTCTTCTTCTCATTCTTCTTCTTCTTCTTTTTCTTCTTCTCATTCTTCTTCTTCTTCTTCTTCTTCTTCTTCTTCTTCTTCTTTTCTTCTTCTTCTCATTCTTCTTCTTCTCATTCTTCTTCTTCTCATTCTTCTTCTTCTTCTTCTTCTTCTTCTTTTCATTCTTCTTCTTCTTATTCTTCTTCTTCTCTTCTTCTTCTCATTCTTCTTCTTCTTTCTTCTTCTTCTCCATTCTTCTTCTTCTTCTTCTCATTCTTCTTCTTCTCATTCTTCTTCTTCTCATTCTTCTTCTTCTCATTCTTCTTCTTCTCATTCTTCTTCTTCTCATTCTTCTTCTTTTCTTTCTTCTTCTTCTCATTCTTCTTCTTCTCATTCTTCTTCTTCTTCTTCATTTCTTCTTCTCATTTTTCTTCTTCTTCTTCTTCTTCTTCTTCTCATTCTTCTTCTTCTTCTTCTTCTTCTTCATTCTTCTTCTTATTCTTCTTCTTCTCATTCTTCTTCTTCTCATTCTTCTTCTTCTCATTCTTCTTCTTCTTACTTCTTCTTCTTCTTATTATTATTATTATTCTTCTTCTTCTTCTTATTCTTCTTCTTCTTATTATTCTTATTATCATTATTTTCTTTTTTTTTTCTTTTTTATTTATTATTCTTCTTATTCTAATTCTTATTATTGTTCTTGTTATCATTCTTCTTCTTCTCATTCTTCTTCTTATTCTTCTTAACTGCTTTTTATTTTTCTTCTTCTTCTTCTTTTTTATTCTTATTCTTCTTCTTTTCGTTCTTTTCTTCTTATTCTTAATCTTCTTAACATTAATTCTTCTTCTTCTCATTCTTCTTCTTATTCTTCTTCTTCTCATTATTATTATTCTTCTTATTCTTCATCTTCTGTTATTATTCTTCTTCTCCTTTCTTCTCATTTCTTCTTCTTCTCATTCTTCTTCTTATTCTTTTTCTCATTCTTCTTCTTTTTCTTCTTATTCTTCTTCTTCTCGTTCTTCTTTCTGCATTCTCATTCTTCTTCTTTCTCATGTTCTTTTCTTCTCATTCTTCTTCTCTTCTTCTTCTTCTTATTCTTCTTCTTCTTCTTCTTATTTTTTATTCTTCTTCTCATTCTTCTTCTTCTCATTATTCTTCTTCTTAATTCTTTTATTCTTCTTATTCTTATTATTATTATTCTTCTTCTTCATCTTATTATTCTTCTTCTTATTCTTCTTTTTTCTTTTTCTTCTTATTCTTCTTATTCTTATTCTTCTTCTTCTTATTCTTTTCTTCTCTTATTCTTCTTCTTCTTCTTCTTCTTCTTATTTTTCTTCTTCTTCTTCTTCTTATTCTTCTTCTTCTTCTTCTTCTTCTTCTTCTTCTTCTTCTTCTTCTTATTCTTCTTCTTCTTCTTCTTCTTTTCTTCTTCTTCATTCTTCTTCTTCTTCTTCTTCTTCTTCTCATTCTTCTTCTTCTTCTTTTCTTCTTCTTCTTCTTCTTCTTCTTCTTCTTCTTCTTCTTCTTCTTCTTCTTCTTGTTCTTCTTCTTCTTGTTCTTCTTCTTCTTCTCATTCTTCTTCTTCTTCTTCTTCTTCTCATTCTTCTTCTTCTTCTTCTTCTTCTTCTTCTTCTTCTTCTTCTTCTTCTTCTTCTTCTTCTTCTTCTTCTTCTTCTTCTTCTTCTTCTCATTCTTCTTCTTCTTCTTCTTCTTCTCATTCTTCTTCTTTTCATTTTCTTCTTCTTAACAATCTTTTTCTCATTCTTCTTCTTCTTCTTCTTCTTCTTCTTCTTCTTCTTCATTCTTCTTCTTCTTCTTCTTCTTCTTCTTCTTCTTCTTCTTCTTCTTCTTCTTCTTCTTCTTCTTCTTCTTCATTCTTCTTCTTCTTCTTCTTCTTCTTCTTCTTCTTTTGTCATTCTTCTTTCTCTCATTCTTCTTCTTCTTCTTCTTCTTCTCATTCTTCTTCTTCTTCTTCTTCTTCTTCTTCTTCTTCTTCTTCTTCTTCTTTCTTCTTCTTCTTCTTCTTCTTCTTCTTCTTCTTCTTCTTCTTCTTCTTCTTCTTCTTCTTCTTATCGATTCTTCTTTTCAATCTCTTCTTCTTCTTGTTCTCTTCTTCTTCTTCTTCTTCTTCTTCTTTCTTCTTCTTCTTCTTCTTCTTCTTCTTCTTCTTCTTCTTCTTCTTCTTCTTCTTCTTCTTCTTCTTCTTCTTCTTCTTCTTCTTCTTCTTCTTCTTCTTCTTCGTATTCTTCTTCTTCTTCTTCTTCTTCATTCTTCTTCTTCTTCTCATTCTTCTTCTTCTTATTCTTCTTCTTCTTCTTCTTCTTCTTCTCATTCTTCTTATTCTTCTTCTCATTCTTCTTCTTTTTCTTCTTCTTCTTTTTCTTCTTATTCTTCTTCTTATTCTTCTTCTTTTCATTGTTCTTCTTCTTCGTTCTTCTTCTTCTTCTTTATTCTCTTTCTCATTCTTCTTCTTCTTCTTTCTTCTTTTCTTAACTTCTACTCATTCTTCTTCTTCTTGTTCTTCTTCTATTTTTCTTATTCTTCTTCTTCTTCTTCTTCTTCTTCATTCTTCTTCTTCTTCATTCTTAACTTCTTCTTCTTCTTCTTCTTCTTCTTCTCAATTCTTCTTCTTCTTCTTCTTCTTCTTCATTCTTCTTTTTTCTTCATTCTTCATCTTTCTTCTTCTTCTTTATTCTTCTTCTTCTTCTTCTTCTTCTTCATTCTTCTTCTCACTTTCTTCTTCTTCTTCTTCTTCTAATTCTTCTTCTTCTTCTTCTTCTTCTTCTTCTTCTCTTCATTCTTCTTCTTCTTCTTCTTCTTCTTCTTCTTTCTTCTTCTTTCTTCTTCTTCTTCTTCTTCTCATTCTTCTTCTCATTCTTCTTCTTCTTTTCTTCTTCTTCTTCTCTTTTCTTCTTCTTCTTCTTCTTCTTCTTGTTCTTCTTCTTTTCTTTTCTTCTTCTTTTATTCTTCTTCTTCTTCTTCTTTTTTATTTTTCTAATTCTTCTGCTTTCGATTTCTTCTTCTTCATTCTTCTTCTTCTCATTCTTCTTCTCATTCTTCTTCTTCTCATTTTTCTTCTTCTAATTCTTCTTCTTCTTATTCTTCATCTTCTCATTCTTCTTCTTTTCATTTTTCTTCTTCTTCTTCTTCTTCTTCTTCTTCTTCTTCTTCTTTCTTATTCTTCTTCTTCTCATTCTCTTCTTCATTTCTTCTTTATTCTTCTTTTTCTTTTATTCTTCTTCTCATTCTTTTTCTCATTCTTCTTCTTTTGATTCTTCTTCTTCTCATTCTTTTTCTTCTCATTCTTTTCTTCTTATTCTTCTTCTTCTCATTCTTCTTCTTCTTCTTCTTCTTCTTATTCTTCTTCTTCTTATTCTTTTTCTTCTCATTCTTTTTCTTCTCCTTTTTCTTCTTCTCATTCTTCTTCTTCTTCTTCTTCTTCTTCTTCTTCTTCTTCTTCTTCTTCTTCTTCTCATTCTTCTTCTTCTTCTTCTTTTTCTTCTCATTTCTTCTTCTTCATTCTTCTTTCTTATTCTTCTTCTTCTTCTTCTTCTTCTTCTTCTCTTTTTTCTTCTTCTCATTCTTCTTCTTTTCTTCTTCTTGTCTTCTTCTTTTCTTCTGATTCTTCTGCTTCTTCATTCTTCTTCTTCTCTTCTTCTTCTTCTTTCTTCTTTCTTGTCATTCTTTTTCTTCTTTCTTCTTCTCATTCTTCTTCTTCTCATTCTTCATCTTCTCATTCTTCTTCTTCTCATTCTTCTCTTTCTTATTCTTCTTCTTCTTCTTCTCATTCTTCTTCTTCATTCTTCTTCTTTCTTCTTCTTCTCATTTTTTCTTCTTATTCTTCTTCTCATTCTTCTTTTTTCATTCTTCTTCTTCTCATTCTTTTTCTTGTCATTCTTTTTTCTTCTTTCTTCTTCTAATTCTTCTTCTTCTTGCTTATTCTTCTTCTCATTCTTCTTCTTCTCATTCTTCTTCTTCTTAACATTCTTCTTCTTCTCATTCTTCTTCTTCCTTCTTCTTTTCTTCTTCTTCTTCTTCTTCTTCTTCTTCTTCTTCTTCTTCTCATTCTTCTTCTTCTTATTCTTCCTCTCATTCTTTTTCTTCTCATTCTTCTTCTTCTCATTCTTCTTTTTCTCATTCTTCTTCTTCTCATTCTTCTTCTTCTCATTCTTCTTCTTCTCATTTTCTTCTTCTAGTTCTTCTTCTTCTTCTTCTTCTTCTTCTTCTTCTTCTTCTTCTTCTCATTCTTCTTCTTCTTCATTCTTCTTCTTCTCATTCTTCTTTTTTCTTCATTCTTCTTCTTCTTCTTCTTCTTCTCATTCTTCTTCTTCATTCTTCTTCTTCTCATTCTTCTTCTTCTTCTTCTTTTTCTCATTCTTCTTCTTCTCATTCTTCTTCTTCTTCTTCTTCTTCTCATTTTTCTTCTTCTTCTTCTTCTTCTTCTTCTTCTTCTTCTTCTTCTTCTTCTTCTTTCTTCTTATTCTTCTTCTTCTCATTCTTCTTCTTCTCATTCTTCTTCTTCTTCATTCTTTTTCTTCTCATTCTTTTTCTTCTTCTTCTTCTTCTTCTTCTTATTCTTTTTTTCTTCTCATTCTTCTTTTTCTCATTCTTTTTCTTCTTCTTCTTCTTCTTCTCATTCTTTTTTCTTCTCATTCTTCTTCTTCTCATTCTTTTTCTTCTCATTTCTTCTTCTCATTCTTCTTTTCTTCTTCTTCTTCACTTCTTCTTCTTCTCATTCTTCTTCTTCTCATTCTTCTTCTCATTCTTTTTTTCATTCTTCTTCTCATTATTCTTATTCTTCTTTTTTCTTCTTCTTATTCGTCTTCTTCTCATTCTTCTTCTTCTCATTCTTCTTCTTCTCATTCTTCTTCTTCTTCTTCTTCTTCTTCTTCTCATTATTCTCTTTCTCGTTCTTCTTCTCATTCTTTTTCTCATTATTCTTCTTCTCATTCTTCTTCTTCTTCTTCTTCTTCTTCTCTTCTTCTTCTTCTCTTCTTCTTCTTCTTCTTCTTCTTCTCATTCTTCTTCTCTTCTTCTTCTTCTTTCTTCTTCTTCTTCTTCTTCTTCTTCTCATTCTTCTTCTTATTCTTCTTCTTCTTCTTCTTCTTCTTATTCTTCTTCTTCATTCTTCTTCTTCTTCTTCTTCTTCTTCATTTCTTCTTCTTATTCTTCTTCTTCTTATTCTTCTTCTTATTCTTTTATTCTTCCTCTTATTCTCTTCTTCTTCTCATTCTTCTTCTTATTCTTCTTCTTCTCATTCTTCTTCTTATTCTTCTTCTTCTCATTCTTCTTCTTATTCTTCTTCTTCTTCTTCTTCTTCTCATTCTTCTTCTTCTTCTTCTTCATGACCAAAATGTGGCATGAAGGACTTGGAGGGGAGCTATGACAAGGGCAAGGACAAAAGAGCTAAAGGAAGCTATTCAACAAGTGTTGGCAGCCCTTATTCAAAAAGAACTAAACCTAGAAGGATGCAAGCCAGTTGATCAATCTTTTTAATCCAACTTGAAGAATAAAGCTTTTTAGGCTGAATTGCATGACAGACCCATAAAGATATTTAGTTTGTTTTTCTTTTAAATAAAAATACTAGGCTGCACTGATCCATAGGCCCAGAAAACATTTAGTTATTTCATTTTCTGTAGTATGGGCTGACTTAATGTTGGACCTTCACTAAACCTAGTGGTTAGGGTTGTGGCCACTATAAAAAGAGCTCAAATGACAGCACAGAACAGAACATCAAAAATTTTCATTTGTTTGAGAGAGTGTTTCTCCTGGGTTCTTGTAATCCAAAAATTGAGATTTATCAAAGGTTTTCACCCCTTTGTGTGTTCAATCTCCGGGCTTATCTTCCATCCTTGGAAGTGTGACGCTCACACATTTCCTTTCATCTTTTCTTTATTCTTGCGTCTTAATTTATCATCGCGTTTTGTATGAAACCCTAGAACAGCCACGTTCCCAATTTTCAGGCAAACTAAGTTTGGGTCATATCTCGACCAATTGTCGGTAGTTTTCGGTGATTCATAGGTCAATTTCGCAATTCAGGACGTCATTGTTTCTCTCGTTTTGGAATCACCCAATTCCGAGGTCTGTAGCTCGAGATCTAGTCGTGCCCTAATTTTATCTCAACTTCTGGTGTAGTTCACGAATTCCAACCTAGAAAAGAACGAAGGTGATTCGTACCTTACCCTGTTCTGGTTCATATCATCTTACCCTGACCTAATTTCACATCATTTGGTATCAGAGCTTTGGTTTCCTAGAATTGCAAGGCTGCACATTTGGTATATTCTTTCCTTGATTTTTATCATCTATAATATTACCTTATTGCAGTCATATATGTTAGGTTGAACCATTGCAAAAGTTATATCTGTTAGGCTGAACCATTGAAAAAAGTTAGGCCTCTAAGACAATTGAGAATTCTAAAAAAAAAGAAACAAAACAAAAAGAAAAAAAAACAAAAAAAAAAATTGGCTGAATGGTTCATGCTATTAGAATTTTTTTAAAGCTCATTCTTTAAGGTAATATTGTGGTTGATTGAAGGAAGAAGTACAACACCTTGTTTGTTTGACATTCTGTCTTTGGCTGCACCTTAATTGTTCAACATTCTGCTTGTGGTTGCATAGTGTCCTTAATTGTATGCCCAGTTTTGGCCTATTTTGCTGCATCCTTTGTTTTTCCGTTTGAGTCAAGTTCCTTTCCTTTGTTGGTGTCTAATTCTGGTTGTTGTCCTAGTTGTTTGTTGCCTTCTTTTGTCTTCATTTGAGTCATTTTGTTAGCTTTTTCTTGAGTTAATTGGCTGCACAAAGGTTGGTGAAAGTTTCTGTATTTTCTCTTCTTGGTTTGTTAAGAACTCAAGGAGGAATAGAGAGGAAAAAGGCAAGAGTGCTCATTATAGTAAAAGCCAAATTGTGTGTGCAAACACTTGAGTGTGTAAGGAAATTTTCAAATACCAAATATATATTTGTTCTTGATATCTTTGACCTGTTTGTTAATCAATGGCAGATAGAAACATCAACAATGATATTCAATTCCAAATCACAGCTCTTACTCATTACTTGGAGAGGTTGATGAAGCAACAACAAGATGAATTCCATGAGAGGTTGGATCAGTTGGAGAATAGAACCCCACCTGGAGGAGGGGGAGGCAGTATAGGAATGAGGGGAAGAATTGAAGGAATCAAGTTGAATGTACCACCTTTCAAGGGTAGAAGTGATCCAGAGGCATATTTGGAATGGGAGCTCAAGATTGAACATGTCTTCTCTTGCAACAATTATAGTGAGGAGCAGAAAGTGAGACTTGCAGCCGCTGAGTTTTCTGATTATGCATTGATTTGGTGGAACAAGTTGCAGAGGAGAGGACTAGAAATGAGGAGCCTATGGTGGACACTTGGGCAGAAATGAAGAGGATCATGAGGAAGCGCTATGTACCATCTAGCTTCCATAGGGACTTAAAATTGAGATTGCAGAAATTGTCTCAAGGAAGCAAGGGAGTGGAAAGAGTATTATAAGGAGATGGAAGTGCTTATCATCCAAGCAAATATTGAAGAAGATCCTGAGGTAACTATGGCCCGCTTCCTTAGTGGTTTAAATCATGATATTAGAGATGTTGTTGAGTTGCAGGAATTTGTAGAAATGGAGGACCTTTTACATAAGGCCATTCGAGTAGAACAACAATTAAAAAGCAAGAGTTCAACAAGAAAGAGTTCTACTAGCTATAGTCCTCCAAATTGGAAGGATAGAGTCAAGAAAGCAGATTCTACCTCTTCTAGCAATGCAGTGCGTTCAAACCATGGGAAAACACCTGAAAGGCAAGTTGAACATCCACCAAAGAGGACTAGAGAAGTGAAGTGCTTCAAGTGTTTAGGCATGGGTCATTATGCCTATGAGTGTCCTACAAAGAAGACCATTCTTCTCAAGGATAGTGGGGAATAGACAAGCCAATCTGATGTTAGTGGTGGAGAAGAAGAGGAGAGTGATGAAGAGGTGGTGGCTAATGAGGGACAGTTGTGCATGATTAGGAGGTTGCTTGGAAGCCAAATTAAGGTTGTGGATGCATCTCAAAGGGAGAACATTTTCCATACAAGATGTTCAATCAATGGTAAGGTTTGTTTGGTGATCATTGATGGGGGAAGCTGCACAAATGTGGTGAGTTCTAGATTAGTGTCAAAACTGAACTTGGACACTACACCTCATCCTAGGCCATACAAGCTTCAATGGCTTAGTGAAGGAGAAGAGGTACAAGTGAGACAGCAAGTGGAAGTGTCCTTTTCCATTGGGAGATATCAAGATAAGGTGTTATGTGATGTAGTTCCAATGGAGGCCAGTCATATCCTTTTGGGGAGGCCGTGGCAGTATGACACCAAAACCATTCATGATGGCTTCACTAACAAAATTTCTTTTATGTATCAGGATAAGAAGTTGGTTCTCAAGCCCTTGACTCCTAAGGAGGTGTGTGAGGATCAAATCAGAATAAGAGAAAAGATAGCAAGTGAGAGCACGGGTAAAACACTTGGGAGGAAGAGTGAAACACTTGAGAGGAAAAAGAGAGGAAAGAAAAAGAGTGAAACACTTGAGGGCAAACAACTTTGTTTAGCAAGAGAAAGGGAAGTAAGGAGGGTGCTTTGCTGGCTGCAGCCCTCTACTTATTGTTTAAATCAAAGTCACATTTTGTATGCTAATGAATTTGACAAGTTTGAATTGCCTCCTTGTATTAGATCTCTTTTGCAGGATTTTGAAGATGTGTTTCCAGCAAGTGTACCCGATGGCTTGCCACCTTTGAGGGGGGATTGAACATCACATTGATCTCATTCCGGGAGCTTCTTTGCCCAATCGGCCAGCATATAGGAGCAACCCACAAGAGACCAAAGAGATTGAAAGGCAAGTGACAGAGCTCATGAGCAAAGGTTGGGTGAGAGATAGCATGAGTCCGTGTGCTGTACCTGTTATTTTGGTGCCCAAGAAGGATGGCTCATGGAGGATGTGTTCTGATTGTAGAGCCATAAATAACATTACCATCAAGTATAGGCATCCAATTCCCAGGTTAGATGATCTTCTTGATGAACTTCATGGTGCATGTGTGTTTTCTAAAATTGACCTGAAAAGTGGCTATAATCAGATTAGGATTAGAGAAGGTGATGAATGGAAAACTGCCTTCAAAACTAAATATGGTTTGTATGAGTGGTTGGTTATGCCATTTGGTTTGACTAATGCACCTAGTACTTTTATGAGATTAATGAACCATGTTTTAAGGGAGTTTATTGGAAAATTTGTGGTGGTGTACTTTGATGATATTCTGATCTATAGCACTAGTTTTTATTTGCATGTTGAGCACTTGCGATATGTTTTGAATATACTTAGGAAAGAACAATTGTATGCCAATCTGGAAAAATGCACCTTTTGTACTAATCATGTGGTACTTTTGGGATTTGTTGTTAGTGCTAAAGGGGTACAAGTAGATGTGGAAAAGGTTAAGGCCATCCAAGAATGGCCAACACCTAAGACCCTGAGTGAGGTGAGAGGATTTCATGGTTTAGCAAGTTTCTATAGGAGATTTGTTCGAGATTTTAGTACCTTGGCTGCACCTCTAAATGAAATTGTTAAAAAGAATGTGGGTTTTAAATGGGGAGAGAAACAAGAAGGCCTTTGCTGCCCTTAAGCATAGGTTAACTAATGCACCCATTCTTGCCATGCCTAATTTTGCAAAATCATTTGAATTAGAGTGTGATGCATCAAATGTGGGTATTGGGGCTGTTTTATTGCAAGATGGACATCCAATTGCTTATTTTAGTGAAAAAAGTTAGGTGGGGCTGCCTTAACTATTCCACTTATGATAAGGAATTGTATGCTTTGGTGAGACTTTAAAGACTTGACAGCATTACCTGTTACCCAAAAGACTTGGCCTCAAATGAAACGTAATGTGCATAAATTTTGTGATCACTGCCTTGTTTGTAAAAAGGCCAAATCTAAGGTTAAGCCTCATGGATTGTATACTCCTTTACCTGTACCTGAATACCCTTGGACTGACATTTCTATGGACTTTGTTTTGGGACTGCCTAGAACAAAGAATGGAAAGGATTTTGTGTTTGTTGTGGTTGACAGGTTTTCTAAAATGGCACACTTCATACCTTGCAAGAAGGTAGATGATGCTTGTCATGTGGCTGATTTGTTTTTCAAGGAAATAGTAAGGCTTCATGGGCTACCAAGGAGCATTGTAAGTGATAGGGATGCAAAATTCATTAGTCACTTTTGGAGGACATTGTGGGGTAAGATTGGTACTAAATTGTTATTTTCTACTACTTGTCACCCACAAACAGATGGTCAAACTGAGGTAGTCAATAGGACTTTGGGCACACTGCTTCCGGACTATTTTAAGGAAAAATCTCAAGTCTTGGGAAGCATGTTTGCCTCATGTTGAATTTTCTTATAATAGAGCTGTCCATAGCACAACTAATTGTTCACCTTTTGAAATTGTATATGGATTTAATCCTTTGACCCCTCTTGATTTGCTGCCTATGCCTAACATTTCTATGTTTAAGCATCAAGAAGCACAGGCTAAAGCTGAATACATCAAGAAGCTACACGAGCAAGTCAAGACTCAAATTGAAAAGAAAAATGAGAGCTATGCCAGGAAAGCTAATAAAGGTAGAAAGAAAATGGTGTTCCAACCTGGTGATTGGGTATGGGTACACATGAGGAAGGAGAGGTTTCCTGAACAAAGGAAGTCAAAACTTCAACCACGGGGAGATGGTCCTTTTCAAGTGCTAGAAAAGATCAATGACAATGCCTATAAGATTGATCTACCTGGTGAGTATAATATTAGTGCTTCTTTTAATGTATCTGATTTAACTCTCTTTTGATGCAGATGACGAAGCTTTTTGATTTGAGGGCAAATCCTCTTCAAGAGGGGAGTGATGAGGACATGACCAAGAGTGTGGCACTTGAAGGACTTGGAGGGCCTATGACAAGGGCAAGGACAAAGAGAGCTAAAGCTATTCAACAAGTGTTGGCAGCCCTTATTCAAAAAGAACTAAACCTAGAAGGATGCAAGCCCAAGTTGATCAATCTTTTAATCCAACTTGAAGAATAAAGCTTTTGGGCTGAATTGCATGACAGACCCATAAAGATATTTAGTTTGTTTTTCTTTTAAATAAAAATACTAGGCTGCACTAATCCATAGGCCCAGAAAACATTTAGTTATTTCATTTTCTGTAGTATGGGCTGACTTAATGTTGGACCTTCACTAAACCTAGTGGTTAGGGTTGTGACCACTATAAAAAGAGCTCAAATGACAGCACAAAACAGAACATAAAAAATTTTCATTTGTTTGAAGAGTGTTTCTCTTGGTTCTTGTAATCCAAAAATTGAGATTTATCAAAGGTTTTCACCCCTTTGTGTGTTCAATCTCCGGGCTTATCTTCCATCCTTGGAAGTGTGACGCTCACACATTTCCTTTCATCTTTTCTTTATTCTTGCGTCCCAATTTATCATCATGTTTTGTATGAAACCCTAGAATAGCCACGTCCCCAATTTTCAGGCAAACTAAGTTTGGTCATATCTCAACCAATTCTCGGTAGTTTTCGGTGATTCATAGCTCAATTTCGCAATTCAAGACGTCATTGTTTCTCTCGTTTTGGAATCACCCAATTTCGAGGTCTGTAGCTCGAGATCTAGTCATGCCCTAAAATTATCTCAACTTCTGGTGTAGTTCACAATTTCAACCTAGAAAAGAACGAAGGTGATTCGTGCCTTACCCTGTTCTGGTTCATATCATCTTACCCTGACCTAATTTCACATCACATTCTTCTTCTTCTCATTCTTCTTCTTCTCATTCTTCTTCTTCTCATTCTTCTTCTTCTCATTCTTCTTCTTCATTCTTCTTCTTCTCATTCTTCTTCTTCTCATTCTTCTTCTTCTCATTCTTCTTCTTCTCATTCTTCTTCTTCTTCTCATTCTTCTTCTTCTTCTCATTCTTCTTCTTCTTCTCATTCTTCTTCTTCTCATTCTTCTTCTTCTCATTCTTCTTCTTCTCATTCTTGTTCTTTTTTCTTTTTTCTTCTCATTCTTCTTCTTTTCATTCTTCTTCTTCTTCTACTTCTTGTCATTCTTTTTCTTCTCATTCTTTTTCTTCTTATTCTTCTTGTTCTCATTCTTTTTCTTCTAATTCTTCATCTTCTCATTCTTCTTCTTGTCATTCTTTTTCTTCTCATTCTTCTTCTTCTCATTCTTCTTCTCATTCTTCTTCTCATTCTTCTTCTTCTTCTCATTCTTCTTCTTCTCATTCTTCTTCTTCTCATTCTTTTTCTTCTCATTTGTTCTTCTCATTCTTCTTCTCTTTTCTTCTTCTTATTCTTCTTCTTCTCATTCTTCTTCTTATTCTTCTTCTTCTCATTCTTCTTTTTTCTCATTCTTCTTCTTCTCATTATTCTTCTTCTCATTTTCTTCTTCTTCTTCTTCTCATTCTTCTTCTTCTCATTCTTCTTCTTCTCATTCTTCTTCTTCTTCATTCTTTTTCTTCTCATTCTTCTTCTCTTTCTTCTTCTCTTTCTTCTTCTTCTCATTCTTCTTCTTCTCATTCTTTTTCTTGTCATTCTTTTTCTTCTCTTTCTTCTTCTCATTCTTTTTCTTCTCTTCTTCTTCTCATTCTTCTTCTTCTCATTCTTCTTCTTCTCATTCTTCTTCTTCTCATTCTTCATCTTCTCATTCTTCTTCTTCTCATTCTTCTTCTTCTATTCTTCTTCTTCTCATTCTTCTTCTTCTCATTCTTCTTCTTCTCATTATTCTTCTCATTCTTCTTCTTCTCATTCTTCTTCTTCTCTTCTTCATCTCTTATTCTTTTTCTCATTTTTCTTCTTCTCATTCTTCTTCTTCTCATTCTTCTTCTTCTCATTCTTCTTCTTCTCATTCTTCTTCTTCTATTCTTCTTCTTCTCATTCTTCTTCTTCTTCATTCTTTTTTCTTCTCATTCTTTTCTTCTCATTCTTCTTCTCATTCTTCTTCTTCATTCTTCTTCTTATCATTCTTCTTCTTCTCATTCTTCATCTTCTCATTCTTCTTCTTCTCATTTCTTCTTCTTCTCATTCTTCTTCTTCTCATTCTTCTTCTCTTCTCATTCTTCTTCTCATTCTTCTTCTTCTTCTTCTTCTTCTCATTCTTCTTCTTCTCATTCTTCTTCTTCTCATTCTTCTTCTTCTCATTCTTCTTCTTTTTCTTCTTTTCTCATTTTATTTTTTTCTTTTTCTTCTTCTCATTTTCTTCTTCTCATTCTTCTTCTTTTTCTTCTTCTTTTCATTCTTCTTCTCATTCTTCTTTCTTCTCATTCTTCTTCTTCTTCTTCATTCTTTTCTCATTCTTTTCTTCTCATTCTTCTTCTTCTTATTCTTCTTCTTCTTCCATTCTTTTCTTCTTTCTTCTTTCTTCTTATTCTTCTTCTTCTCATTCTTCTTCTTCTCAATCTTCTTCTTTTTCTTCTTCTTCTTCTCATTCTTCTTCTTCTTCATTCTTCTTCTCATTCTTCTTCTTCTCATTCTTCTTCTTCTTCTTCTTCTTCTTCATTCTTCTTCTCATTTTTCTTCTTCTCATTCTTCTTCTCATTCTTCTTCTTCTCATTTTTCTTCTTCTCATTTTTCTTCTTCTCATTCTTCTTCTTCTCATTCTTTTTCCTTCTCATTCTTCTTCTTCTCATTCTTCTTCTTCTCATTCTTCTTCTTCTCATTCTTTTTCTTCTCATTCTTTTTCTTCTCATTCTTCTTCTCATTCTTCTTTTCTCATTCTTCTTCTTCTCATTCTTTCTTCTTCTCATTCTTCTTCTTCTCATTCTTCTTCTTCTCATTCTTCTTCTTTCATTCTTCTTCTTCATTCTTCTTCTTATTCTTCTTTTCTCATTCTTCTTCTTCTTCTTCTTCTTCTCATTCTTCTTCTTCTCATTCTTCTTCTTCTTTTCTTCTTCTTTTCTTCTTCTTCTCATTCTTCTTCTTCTAATTCTTCTTCTCATTCTTCTTCTTCTCATTCTTTTTCTTCTCATTCTTTTTTCTTCTTATTCTTCTTCTTCTTCTCATTCTTCTTCTCATTCTTCTTTTCTCATTCTTCTTCTCATTCTTCTTCTTCTCATTCTTCTTCTTCTCATTTCTTCTTCTTCTCATTCTTCTTCTTCTCATTCTTCTTCTTCTCATTCTTCTTCTTCTTCTTCTTCTTCTTCTTTTCTTCTTCTTCTCATTCTTCTTCTTCTTATTTCTTCTTCTTCTCATTCTTTTCTTCTCATTCTTCTTCTTCTCATTCTTTTTCTTTTTCTTCTTCTTTCATTCTTTTTCTCATTCTTCTTCTTCTCATTCTTCTTCTTCTCATTCTTCTTCTTCTCATTCTTCTTCTTCTCATTCTTCTTCTTCTCATTCTTTTTCTTGTCATTTTTCTTCTTCACATTCTTCTTCTCATTCTTCTTCTTCTCATTCTTCTTCTCATTCTTCTTCTTCTCATTCTTCTTCTTCTCATTCTTCTTCTTCTCATTCTTCTTCTTCTCATTCTTCTTCTTCTCATTTTCTTCTTCTCATTCTTCTTCTCATTTTTCTTCTTCTCATTCTTCTTCTTCTCATTCTTCTTCTTCTTATTCTTTTCTTCTCATTCTTCTTCTTCTCATTCTTCTTCTTCTTCTTCTTCTCATTCTTCTTCTTCTCATTCTTTTTCTTCTCTTTCTTCTTCTTCTCTTTCTTCTTCTTCTCATTCTTCTTCTTCTCATTCTTCTTCTTCTCATTCTTCTTCTTCTCATTCTTCTTCTTCTCATTCTTCTTCTTTCATTCTTCTTCTTCTCATTCTTCTTCTCATTCTTCTTCTTCTCATTCTTCTTCTCATTCTTCTTCTTCTCATTCTTTTCTCATTCTTCTTCTTCTCATTCTTCTTCTTCTTTCTTCTTCTCATTCTTCTTCTTCTCATTCTTCTTCTTTTCATTCTTTTTCTTCTCATTCTTCTTCTCATTCTTCTTCTTCTCATTCTTCTTCTTCTCATTCTTCTTCTTCATTCTTTTTTCTTCTTCTTCTCATTCTTCTTCTTCTCATTCTTCTTCTCATTCTTCTTCTTCTCATTCTTCTTCTTCTCTTTCTTTTTCTCATTCTTCTTCTTCTCATTCTTCTTATTCTTCTTCTTCTTCTTCTTCTCATTCTTCTTCTTCTCATTCTTCTTCTTCTTCTTCTTTTCTTCTCATTCTTCTTCTTCTCATTCTTCTTCTTTCTTCATCTCTTCTTCTTTCTTCTTCTTCTCATTCTTCTTTTTCTCATTCTTCTTCTTCTTCTTCTCATTCTTTTTCTCATTCTTCTTCTTCTCATTCTTCTTCTTCTTCTTCTCTTCTTCTTCTCATTCTTCTTCTTCTCATTCTTCTTCTTCACTTTCTTCTTCTTCTCATTCTTCTTCTTCTCATTCTTCTTCTTCTCATTCTTCTTCTTATTCTTCTTCTTCTTCATTCTTCTTCTTCTCATTCTTCTTCTCATTCTTTCATCTCTCATTCTTCTTCTTCTCATTCTTTTCTTCTTCTTCTTCTTCTTCTTCTTCTTCTTCTTCTCATTTCTTCTTCTTCATTCTTCTTCTTCTCATTCTTCTTCTTCTCATTCTTCTTCTTCTTCTTCTTCTTCTCATTCTTCTTCTTATTCTTCTTCTTCTTCTTCTTCTTCTTCTTCTTCTCATTCTTCTTCTTCTCATTCTTCTTCTTCTCATTCTTCTTCTTCTCATTCTTCTTCTTCTCATTCTTCTTCTTCTCATTCTTCTTCTTCTCATTATTCTTCTTCTTCATTCTTTTTCTTCTTTTTCTCATTCTTCTTCTTCTCATTCTTCTTCTTCTCATTCTTCTTCTTCTCATTCTTCTTCTTCTCATTCTTCTTCTTCTCATTCTTCTTCTTCTCATTCTTTCTTCTCATTCTTCTTCTTCTCATTCTTCTTCTTCTCATTCTTCTTCTTCTCATTCTTCTTCTTCTCATTCTTCTTCTTCTCATTTTCTTCTTCTCATTCTTCTTCTTCTCATTCTTCTTCTTCTCATTCTTTTTCTTCTTCTCATTCTTCTTCTTCTTATTCTTCTTCTCATTCTTCTTCTTCTCATTCTTCTTCTTCTCATTCTTCTTCTTCTCATTCTTCTTCTTCTCATTCTTCTTCTTCTCATTCTTCTTCTTCTCATTCTTCTTCTTCTCATTCTTCTTCTTCTCATTCTTCTTCTTCTCATTCTTCTTCTTCTCATTCTTCTTCTTCTCATTCTTCTTCTTCTCATTCTTCTTCTTCATTCTTCTTCTTCTCATCTTCTTCTCTTCTTCTTCTTCTCATTCTTCTTTTTCTTCTTTTCTTTCTTCTTCTTCTTCTTCTCATTCTTCTTCTTCTCATTCTTCTTCTTCTCATTCTTCTTCTTCTCATTCTTCTTCTTTCTTGTTCATTCTTTTTCTTTTCATTCTTCTTCTTCTCATTTCTTCTTCTTCTCATTCTTCTTCTTCTCATTCTTTTTCTTGTCATTCTTTTTCTTCTCTTTCTTCTTCTCATTCTTCTTCTTCTCATTCTTCTTCTTCTTCATTCTTCTTCTTCTTCTTTCTTTTCTTCTCATTCTTCTTCTTCTTCTCATTCTTCATCTTCTCATTCTTCTTCTTCTCATTCTTCTTCTTCTCATTCTTCTTCTCATTCTTCTTCTTCTCATTCTTCTTTTCCCATTCTTTCTTCTTCTCATTCTTCTTCTTCTCATTCTTCTTCTCATTCTTCTTCTTGTCATTCTTTTTCTTGTCATTCTTCTTCTTCTTCTTCTTCTTCTTCTCATTCTTCTTCTTCTCATTCTTCTTCTTCTCATTTCTTCTTCTCATTCTTTCTTCTTCTCATTCTTCTTCTTCTCATTCTTCTTCTTCTCTTTTCTTATAATTCTTCATTTCTTCTTCTTCTTCTTTCTTCTTTCTTCTCATTCTTCTTCTTCTCATTCTTCTTCTTCTCATTCTTCTTCTCATTCTTCTTCTTTCTCATTCTTCTTCTTCATTCTTTTTCTTCTCATTCTTCTTCTCATTCTTCTTCTCATTCTTCTTCTTCTCATTCTTCTTCATTCTCATTCTTCTTCTTCTCATTCTTTTCTTCTCATTCTTCTTCTCTTCTTCATTCTTCTTCTTCTCATTCTTTTCTTCTTATTTTTCTTCTTCTCATTCTTCTTCTTCTCATTCTTCTTTTCTCATTCTTCTTCTTCTCATTCTTCTTCTTTCTCATTCTTCTTCTTCTCATTCTTCTTCTTCTCATTCTTCTTCTTCTCATTCTTCTTCTTCTCATTCTTCTTCTTCTCATTCTTCTTTTCATTCTTCTTCTTCTCATTCTTCTTCTTCTCATTCTTCTTCTTATCATTCTTCTTCTTCATTTTTTTTCTTATTCTTCTTCTTCTCATTCTTTTTCTCATTCTTCTTTTCTCATTCTTCTTCTTCTCATTCTTTTTTCTCATTCTTCTTCTTCTCATTCTTTTTCTTCATTCTTCTTCTTCTCATTCTTCTTCTTCTTTCTTCTTCTTCTCATTCTTTTTCTTTATTCTTCTTCTCTTCTTTTCTCATTCTTCTTCTTCTCATTCTTCTTCTTCTTCTTCTTCTTTTTCTTCTTCTTATTCTTCTTCTTCTCATTCTTCTTCTTCTCATTCTTCTTCTTCTCATTCTTCTTCTTCTCATTCTTCTTCTTCTGATTCTTCTTCTTCTCATTCTTCTTCTTCTCATTCTTCTTCTTCTTCTTCTTCTTCTTCTCATTCTTCTTCTTCTTTCTTCTTTTCTTCTCATTCTTTTTCTTTACATTCTTTTTTTCTCATTCTTCTTCTTCTCATTCTTCTTCTTCTCTTCTTCTTCTCATTCTTCTTCTTATTCTTCTTCTTCTCATTCTTCTTCTTCTCATTCTTCTTCTTCTCATTCTTCTTCTCATTCTTTTTCTCATTCTTCTTCTCATTATTCTTATTCTCATTCTTCTTTCTTATTCTTCTTCTCATATTCTTCTTCTCATTCTTCTTCTTCTCATTCTTCATTCATTCTTCTTCTTCTCATTCTTCTTCTTCTCATTCTTCTTCTCATTCTTCTTCTGATTCTCATTCTTCTTCTCATTCTTCTTCTTCTCATTCTTCTTCTTCTCATTCTTCTTCTTCTCATTCTTTTTCTTCTCATTCTTCTTCTTCTCATTCTTCTTCTTCTCATTCTTCTTCTTCTCATTCTTCTTCTCATTCTTCTTCTTCTCATTCTTCTTCTCATTCTTCTTCTTCTTCTTCTTCTTCTTCTCATTCTTCTTCTTTTCTCATTCTTCTTCTCATTTCTTCTTCTTCTTTTCTTCTTTCATTTTTCTCATTCTTCTTCTTCTCATTCTTCTTCTTCTCATTCTTCTTCTTCTTCTTCTTCTTCTCATTCTTCTTCTTCTCATTCTTTTTCTTCTCATTCTTCTTCTTCTTCTCATTCTTCTTATTCTTTTTCTTCTTATTCTTCTTCTTCTCATTCTTCTTCTTAATCTTCTTCTTCTCATTCTTCTTCTTATTCTTCTTCTTCTTTCATTCTTCTTCTCATTCTTCTTCTTCTCATTCTTCTTCTTCTCATTCTTCTTCTTCTCATTCTTCTTCTTCTCTTCTTCTTCATTCTTCTTCTTCTCATTCTTCTTCTTCTCATTCTTCTTCTCAATTTCTTCTTGTTCATTCTTCTTCTCATTCTTCTTCTTCTCATTCTTCTTCTTATTCTTCTTCTTCTCATTCTTCTTCTTATTCTTCTTCTTCTCATTCTTCTTCTTATTCTTCTTCTTCTCATTCTTCTTCTTCTCATTCTTCTTCTTCTCATTCTTCTTATTCTTTTTTTCTTCTTCTCATTCTTCTTCTTCTCATTCTTCTTCTTCTCATTCTTCTTCTTCTCATTCTTCTTCTTCTCGTTCTTCTTCTTCTCATTCTTCTTCGTCTCATTCTTCTTCTCATTCTTCTTCTTCTCATTCTTCTTCTTCTCATTTCTTCTTCTTCTTATTCTTCTTCTTCTCATTATTCTTCTTCTTCTTCTTCTCTTTCTTCTTCTTCTTTTCTTCTTCTTCTTCTCATTCTTTTCTTCTCAATTCTTCTTCTTCTCATTCTTCTTCTTGTCATTCTTTTCTTCTCATTTTCTTCTCATTCTTCTTCTTCTCATTCTTCTTATTCAAATTCTTCTTCTTCTTCTTCTTCTTTCTCTTCTTCTTCATCATTCTTCTTCTTCTTCTCATTCTTCTTCTCATTCTTCTTCTCTAATTCTTCTTCTTTCTTATTCTTCTATTTTCTTCTTCTCATTCTTCTTCTTCTCATTCTTCTTCTTGTCATTCTTTTCCTTCTCATTCTTCTGCTCCATATTCTTCTTCTCATTTCTTCTTCTCGTTCTTTTTCTTCTCATTCTTTTCTTCTTTTCTTCTTCTCATTTCTTTCTTCTCATTCTTCTTCTTCTCCTTTTCTTAATTCTTCTTCTTTTCACTTCTTCTTCTCATTCTTCTTCTTCTCATTCTTCTTCTTCTCGTCTTCTTGTTCTCCCTCGTTCTTCTTCTCATTCTTCTTCTCATTCTTCTTCTTACCATTATTCTTCCTCTCATTCTTCTTCTTTTTATTCTTTTTTTCTCATTCTTAACACTTCTCGTTTCTTCTTCTTCTCATTCTTCTTCTTCTTCTTTTCTTTTTCTTCTTCATTTTCTTCTTATTCTTCTTCTTCTCGTTCTTTTTCTTCTTTCGTTCTTCTTCTTCTCATTCTTCTTCTTATTCTTTTCTTCTCATTCTTCTTCTTTCTTCTTCTTCTTCTTCTTCTTCTTCATCTTCTTCTTCTTATTCTTCTTCTTTCTTCTTTTCATTCTTCTTCTTCTCATTATTCTTATTCTCATTTTTTTTGTCTTCTCATTTTTCTTCTTCTCATTTCTTATTCTTGTCATTCTTTTTTTTCTCATTCTTCTTCTCCATATTCTTCTTCTCATTCTTCTTCTTCTCATTCTCTTTCTTTCATTGTTTTCTTCTCTTTCTTCTTCTCATTCTTCTTCTTAACATTCTTCTTCTTCTTCTTTCATTTTCTTCTTCTTCTTCTTCTTCTTCTCATTCTTCTTCTTCTCATTCTTCTTCTTCTCATTCTTCTTCTTTCTTCTTCTTCTCATTCTTCTTCTTTCTTCTTCTTCTCATTCTTCTTCTTCTCATTCTTCTTTCTTATTTCTTAATTCTTCTTTCATTCTTCTTCTTCTCATTCTTCTTCTTGTCATTCTTTTCTTCTCTTTCTTCTTCTTTCTTCTTCTCATTCTTCTTCTTCTCATTCTTCTTCTTCTTCATCTTCTTCATTCTTCTTCTTCTCATTCTTCTTCTTTCTCATTCTTATTCTTTCATTCTTCTTCTCATTCTTCTTCTTCATTCTTCTTCTTTCTTCTTTTCTCATTCTTCTTCTTCTCATTCTTCTTCTCATTCTTTCTCGTCTTCTCATTTTCTTCTTCTTACATTCGTTTTTTCTTCTCGTTCTTCTTCTTCTCATTCTTCTTCTTCTCATTCTTCTTCTTCTCATTCTTTTTCTCATTCTTTTTCTCTCATTCTTCTTCTCATTCTTCTTCTCTTCTTCATTATTCTTATTCTCATTTTCTTCTTCTTCATTCTTCTTCTTCTTCTTCATTCTTCTTTTCATTCTTCTTCCTTCATTCTTCTTCTTCTTCCATTCTTCTTCTTCTCATTCTTCTTCTTCTCATTCTTTTTCTTGTCATTCTTTTTCTTCTCATTCTTCTTCTCATTTCTTCTTCTTCTTATTTTTCTTCTTCATTCTTCTTCTTCTCATTCTTCATCTTCTCATTCTTCTTCTTATTCTTCTTCTTTCTTTTTCTAATTTCTTCTTCTTTCTCTCATTCTTCTTCCTCTCATTCTTCTTCTCGTTCATTCTTCTTCTCATTCTTCTTTTACTCATTCTTCTTCTTCTCATTCTTCTTCCTCTCATTCTCCATTCTTCTCATTTTCTTCTTCTTCTTCTTCTTCTTCTCGTTCTTCTTCTCATTCTTCTAAATTCTTCTTTTATCATTCTTCTTCTTCTTCTTCTTCTCATTCTTTTCATTCATTCTTCTTCTCATTCTTCTTCTTCTCATTCTTCTTCTTCTCATTATTCTTCTTCTCATTCTTCTTCTTCTCATTTTTCTTCTTCTCATTGTTCTTCTTCTCATTCTTCTTCTTCCATTCTTCTTCTCATTCTTACCCTTTCTTCTTCTTCTCATTCTTCTTCTTCTTTCTTCTTCTTCTCATTCTTCTTGTTCTCATTCTTCTTCTCATTCTTCTTCTTCTTTCTTCTTCTCATTCTTCTTCTTCTCATTCCTCTTCTTCTCATTCTTTTCTTATTCTTCTTCTTCTCATTCTTTTTCTCATTCTTCTTCTTCTCATTCTTCTCATTCTTTTTTCCTTCTTCTTTTTCTTTTTCTTCTTCTTCTTCTTCTCTTTCTTCTTCTTATTCTTCTTCTTCTCATTCTTCTTCTCTTCTTCTTCTCATTCTTCTTCTTCTCATTCTTCTTCTTCTCATTCTTCTTCTCAATTTTCTTCTTCTCATTCTTTTCTCATTCTTCTTCTTCTTCTCATTTTTCTTCTTCTTCTTTCTTCTTCTTGTCATTCTTTTCTTCATCATTCTTCTTCTTCTTCTTCTTCATTCTTCTTCTTCTCATTCTTCTTCTTCTCATTCTTTCTTTCTTGTCATTCTTTTCTTCTTCTTCTTCTTCATTCTTCTCATTCTTCTTCTTTCATTCTTCTTCTTCTCATTCTTGTTCTTTTTCTTTTTTCTTCTTCATTCTTCTTCTAATCATTCTTCTTCTCATTCTTCTTCTTCTCATTCTTCTTCTTCTCATTCTTCTTCTTCTTATTCTTCTTCTTCTCTTTTCTTCATTCTTCTTCTCATTCTTCTTCTCATTCTTTTCTCATTCTTCTTCTTCTCATTATTCTTATTCTCATTTTCTTCTTCTCATTTTCTTCTTCTCATTCTTCTTCTTCTCATTCTTTTTCTTTCGACTCATTCTTCTTCTTCATATTTCTTCTTCTCATTCTTCTTCTTCTCATTCTCTTTCTTGTCATTGTTCTTTTCTTCTCTTTCTTCTTCTCATTCTTCTTCTTCTCGTTTTTTCTTCTCATTCTTCTTCTTCTCATTCTTCATCTTCTCATTCTTCTTCTTCTCATTCTTCTTCTTCCATTCTTCTTCTCATTCTTCTTCTTCTCATTCTTCTTCTTCTCATTCTTCTTCTTCTCATTCTTCTTCTTCTCATTCTTCTTCTTCTCATTCTTCTTCTCATTCTTCTTCTTCTCATTCTTCTTCTTCTTCTTCTTCTTCTTTTCTTCTTCTTCATTCTTTTTTCTTCTCATTCTTTTTCTTCTCTTTCTCTTTTTCTCATTCTTCTTCTTCTTATTTTTCTTCTTCTCATTCTTCTTCTTCTCATTCTTTTCTCTCATTCTTCTTCTTCTCATTATTCTTTTTCTCATTCTTCCTCTCATTCTTCTTCTCATTCTTCTTCTTCTCATCATTATTCTTCCTAATTCTTCTTTACTCATTCTTTTCTTCTTTATTCTTCTCATTTCTTTTCTTCTCATTTTCTTCTTCTTCTTCTTCTTCTCGTTCTTCTTCTTCTCATTCTTCTTCTTCTCATTATTCTCTTTCTGGGTTCTTTTTCATTCTTTTTTGTTCTTTTTTTCCTCATTCTTCTTTTTCTCATTCTTTCTTTTCTCATTCTTCTTCTTCTCATTTTTTCTTCTCATTCTTCTTCTTCTCATTCTTCTTCTTCCCATTTTTCTTCTCATTCTTCTTCTCATTCTTCTTCTTCTCATTCTTCATCTTCTCATTCTTCTTCTTCTCATTCTTGTTCCTCTCATTCTTCTTCTCATTCTTCTTATCATTCTTCTTCTTCTTCTTCTTCTTCTTCTTATTCTTCATCTTCTCATTCTTTTTCTCATTCTTCTTCTTCTCATTCTTTTTCTCATTCTTGTTCTTTTTATACTTTTTCTTCTCATTCTTTTTCTTCTTATTCTTCTTCTTCTCATTCTTTTTCTTCAAATTCTTCTTCTTCTCATTCTTCTTCTTATTATTCTTCTTCTCATTCTTCTTCTTATTCTTCTTCTCATTCTTCTTCTTATTCTTCTTCTTCTCATTCTTCTTCTTCTTATTCTTCTTCTCATTCTTTTTCTCATTCTTCTTCTTCTCATTTTTCTTCTTCTCATTCTTATTCTTGTCATTCTTTTTCCTTCTCATTCTTCTGCTTCATATTCTTCTTCTCATTCTTCTTCTTCTCATTCTTTTTCTTGTCATTCTTTTTCTTCTCATTCTTCTTCTTCTCATTCTTCTTCTTTCATTCTTCTTCTCATTCTTCTTCTGCTCATTCTTCTTCTCATTCTTCTTCTTCTCATTCTTCTTCTCATTCTTCTTCTTCTCATTCTTCTTCTCATTCTTCTTCTTCTTATTCTTCTTCTTTTCTTTTCTTCTCATTCTTCTTCTTTCTTTCATTCTTTTTCTCATTCTTTTTTCTTCTCTTTATTCTTTCTTCTCATTTTCTTCTTCTCATTTTTCTTCTTCTCTTCTTATTCTTGTCATTCTTTTCCTTCTCATTTCTTCTTCTTCTTCATATTCTTCTTCTCGTTCTTCTTCTCATTCTTTTTTCTTGTCATTGTTTTCTTCTCTTTCTTCTTCTCGTTCTTCTTCTTAACATTCTTCTTCTCATTCTTCTTCTCATTCTTCATCTTCTCGTTCTTCTTCTTCTCATTCTTCTTCTTTCATTCTTCTTCTCATTCTTCTTCTTCTCATTCTTCTTCTCATTCTTCTTCTCATTCTTCTTCTTCTTCTTCTTCTCATTCTTCTTCTACTCATTCTTCTTCTACTTATTCTTCTTCTCATTCTTCTTCTTCTCATTCTTTTTCTTGTCATTCTTTTTCTTCTCTTTCTTTTTCTCATTCTTCTTCTTCGCATTCTTCTTCTTCTTCTTCTTCTCATTCTTCATCTTCTCATTCTTCTTCTTCTCATTCTTCTTCTTCTCATTTCTTCTCTTTCTCATTCTTCCTCTCATTCTTCTTCTCATTCTTCTTCTTCTCATTCTTCTTCTTATTCTTCTTTTACTTTGTTCTTCTCATTCATCTTCTCATTCTTCTTCTTCTCATTTTTCTTCTTCTTCTTCTTCTTCTCGTTCTTCTTCTTCTCATTCTTCTTCTTCTCATTATTCTCTTTCTCGTTCTTTTTCTCATTCTTTTTCTCATTCTTTTTCTCATTCTTCTTCTTCTCATTATTCTTCTTCTCATTCTTCTTCTTCTCATTTTTCTTCTTCTCATTCTTCTTCTTCTCATTCTTCTTCTTTTCTTCTCATTTCTTCTTCTCATTCTTCTTCTTCTCATTCTTCATCTTCTCATTCTTCTTCTTCTCATTCTTCTTCTTCTCATTCTTCTTCTCTTCATTCTTAATTCTTCTTCTCATTCTTCTTCTTACTTTCATCTTCTCATTCTTTTTCTCATTCTTCTTCTTCTCATTCTTTTTCTCATTCTTGTTCTTTTTATTCTTTTTCTTCTCATTCTTCTTCTTCTCATTCTTCTCCGAATTCTACTTCTTCTCATTCTTTTTTCTTCTCTTCTTTTTTCTTTCTTATTCTTCTTCTCATTCTTCTTCTTCTCATTCTTCTTTTTCTCATTCTTGTTCTTTTTGTTCTTTTTCTTCTCATTCTTCTTCAGATTCTTAACTTCTTTTTCTTTTTTCTTCTTATTCTTCTTCTCATTCTTTTCTTCTAATTCTTCTTCTTATCATTCTTCTTCTTCATTCTTCTTCTTCTCATTCTTCTTCTTCTCATTCTTCTTCTTCTCATTCTCTTTCTCATTCTTCTTTCATTCATTATTCTTATTCTCATTTTCTTTTCTTTCATTCTTCTTCTTCTCGTTCTTCTTCCTTCGCATTCTTTTCTTTCAGCTTCTTTTTCTCATTCTTCTTTTCTCATTCTTCTTCTTCTCATTCTTTTCTTTCTTCTTCTTCATTCTTCTTCTTCATTTCTTCTTCTTTTCTTCTTCTTCATTCTTCTTCTTCTCGTTTCTTCTTCTTACGTCATTCTTCTTCATCATTCTTAACTTCTTCTTAACTTTCTTCTTCATTCTTCTTCTCATTTTTATCTTCTCATTCTTCTTCTTCATTCTTCTTTTACTCAATTCTTCTTTTTCTCATTATTCTTCTCATTCTCCATCTTCCGTCATTTTCTTCTTCTTCTTCTTCTTCTTAGATTCTTCTTTTCTCGTTCTTCTTTTCTTATTTCATTCTCTTTCTTTTTCTTCTTCTCATTCTTCTTCTCATTCTTTTTCTTCTTTTCATTCTTCTTCTTTTCTTCTTCTTCTCATTTTCTTCTTCTCATTCTTCTTCTCACCGTTCTTCTTCTTCCCATTTCTTCTCATTCTTCTTCTCGTTCTTCTTCTCATTCTTCATCTTCTCATTCTTCTTCTTCTCATTCTTCTTCTTCTCATTCTTCTTCCTCTCATTCTTAATTTTCTTCTTCTCATTCTTCTTCTTCTCATTCTTCTTCTTTTTCATCTTCATCTTCTCATTCTTTTCTCATTCTTCTTCTTCTCATTCTTTTCCCGTTTCTTGTTCTTTTATACTTTTCTTCTCATTCTTCTTTTCTCATTCTTCTCATTCTTTTTTTCTCATTCTTTTCTTCAAATTCTTCTTCTCGTTCTTCTTCTTGTTCTTCTTCTTCTCATTCTTCTTCTTCATTCTTCTTCTTCTCATTCTTCTTCTTATTCTTCTTTTCTTCTTCTTCTTCTTATTCTTCTTCTCATTCTTTTTCTCATTCTTCTTCTTCTTCTTTTTCTTCTTCTTCATTTCTTATTCTTGTCATTCTTTTCCTTCTCATTCTTAAGCTTCTATTCTTCTTCTTCTCATTCTTTTTTTCTTCTCATTCTTTTTCTTCTCATTCTTCTTCTTCTCATTCTTCTTCTTTCATTCTTCTTCTCATTCTTCTTCTGCTCATTCTTCTTCTCATTCTTAACTTCTTCTCGTTTCTAAAGCAAATAGATTGTGTGTGCCTAAGTGTTCCATTAGAGTTACTTGTGAAGAATCGCATGAGGGGGTTCATGGGCCATTTAGGGTTCAAAAGACTTTGGAAATTTGCAAGAACATTTCTTTTGGCCTCAAATGAAACGTAATGTGCATAAATTTTGTGATCATTGCCTTGTTTGTAAAAAAGGCCAAATCTAAGGTTAAGCCTCATGGATTGTATACTCCTTTGCCTGTACCTGAATACCCTTGGACTGACATTTCTATGGACTTTGTTTGGGACTACCTAGAACAAAGAATGGAAAAGGATTCTGTGTTGTTAATGGTTGACGGGTTTTCTAAAATGGCACCGCCATACCTTGAAGAAGGTAGATGATGCTTGTCATGTGGCTGATTGTTTTTCAAAGGAAATAAATAAGGCTTCATCGGCTACCAAGGAGCATTATGTAAGTGATAGGGATGCAAAATTCATAGTCACTTTGGAGGACATTGTGGGGTAAGATTGGTACTAAATTGTTATTTTCTACTACTTCACCACCTGTTGGTCAAACCGAAGCTAGTCAATAGGACTTTGGACACACCGCTCGGACTATTTTAAGGAAAATTTCAAGTCTTGGGAAACATGTTTGCCTCGTGTTGATTTTCTTATAATAGAGCTATCCATAGCACAACTAATTGTTCACCTTTTGAAATGTATATGGATTTAATCCTTTGACCCTCTTGATTTGTTGCCTATGCCTAACATTTCTATGTTTAAGCATTAAGAAGCACATACTAAAGCTGAATACATCAAAAAGCTACACAAGCAAGTCAAGACTCAAATTGAAAAGAAAAATGAGCCTTCTGCCAACTAATAAAAGGTAGAAAGAAAATGGTGTTCCAACCTGGTGATTGGGTATGGGTACCGCATGAGGAAGGAGGTTTCATAACAAAAGAAGTCAAAACTTCAACCACCTGGAGATGGTCCTTTTCAAGTGCTAGAAAAGATCAATGACAATGCCTATAAGATTGATCTTCCCAAGTATAATATTAGTCCTTCTTTTAATGTATTTGATTAGCTCTCTTTGATGCAGATGACGATGCTTTTTTGATTGAGGGGCAAATCCTCTTCAAGAGGGGAGTGATGAAGACATGACCAAGAGTGTAGCACTTGAAGGACTTGGAGGGCCTATGACAAAGGCAAGGACAAAGAAAGTTAAAGCCATACAACAAGTGTTGGCAGCCCTTATTCAAAAAGAACTGAACCTGGGGATGCAAGCCAAGTTGATCAATCTTTTAATCCAACTTGAGGAATAAAGGCTTTTGGGCTGGTTGCATAACAGACCATAAAGATATTTGGTTTGTTTTCTTATTTAAATAAAAATACTAGGTTGCACTAATCCATAGGCCCAGAAAACATTTAGTTATTTTATTTTCTGTAGTGTGGGGCTGACTTAATGTTGGACCTTCACTAAACCTAGTGGTTAGGGTTGTGGCAGCTATAAAAAGACTCAAAATGACAACTGGGCAGAACATAAAATTCTCATTTGTTTGAAGGTGTTTCTCCGGGTTCTTGTAATCCAAAATTGAAGTTATCAAAGGTTTTCACCCTTTGTGTGTTCAATCTCGGGCTTATCTTCCATCCTTGAAGTGTGACGGCTTCATCATTTCCGCTTTCATCTTTTCTTTATTCTAACGTCCCATTCGCAATTTTCTGGCAAACTAAGTTTGGGTCATATCTAGACCAATTCTCGGTATTTTTCGGTGATTCATAGGTCAATTTCGCAATTCAGGACGTCATTGTTTCTCGTTTGGAATCACTCAATTCCAGAGGTCCATTAGCTCGAGATCTAGTCATACCCTAATTTTACCTCAACCACAGTGTAGTTCACCAGTTCCAACCTAGAAAAGAACGAAGGTGATTCGTGCCTTACCCTGTTCTGGTTCATATCATCTTACCCTGACATAGTTTCACATCAAGAAGAATGTTAAGAAGAAGAATGACAAGAAGAATGAGAGGATGAAGAATGACAAGAAGAATGAGAGGATGAAGAATGACAAGAAGAATGAGAGGATGAAGAATGACAAGAAGAATGAGAGGATGAAGAATGAGAAGAAAAAAATGAGAAGACAAAAAAATGAGAAGAAAAATGAGAAGAAGAATGATATGAAGAAGAAGAATGAGAAGAAGAAGAAGAATGAGAAGAAGAAGAAGAATAAGAAGAATGAGAAGAAGTAGAATGAGAAGAAGAATGAGAAAAAGATTGAGAGGAAGAAGAATGAGAAGAAGAAAAATCAGAACACAAAGAATGAGAAGAAGAAGAATGAGAAAAAGAATGAGAAGAAGAGTGAGAAGAAGAAGAATGAGAAAAAGAATGAGAAGAAGAAGAATGAGAAGAAGGAGAAGAAAAAGAATTAGAAGAAGAAGAAGGAGAAGAAGAATGTGAAGAAGAAGAATCAGAAGATAAAAAATGAGAAGATGAAGAATGAGAAAAAGAAGAATGAGAAAAAGAATGAGAAGAAGAATGAGAAAAAGAATGAGTAGAAGAATGAGAAGAAGAAGAACGAGAAGAAGAATGAGAAGAAGAAGAACGAAGAAGAATAGAGAAAACGAAGAAGAATGAGAATCAGAAGAATAGAACTAGAAGAATAAAAGTTGAAGACTAGAAGAATAATAATAAAGATTAATGTGAAGAAGAAGAAGGAGAATGAAGATTGAGAAGAAGAATGAGAAGAAGAATGAGAAGAAAATGAGAAGAAGAATGAAAAAAAACGAAGAAAGAAGAATGAAAAAAGAACGGTAAGAAAACGAATGAAGAATGAAAGAAAAATGGAAGAAGAAAAATAAGAGTGAAGGAAGAATGGAGAAGAATGAGAAGAAGAATTAGGAAGAAGAAGAGTGAGATGATCAAAAGATGAGAATGACAAGAAGAAGAATAAGAAAAAGATTAGATGAAGAAGAAGAATGAGAACAAGAATGAGGAATGAAGAATGGATGAAGAATAAGAAGAAGAATAAGAAAAGAATGAGAGGATGAAGAATAAAAAGAAAAAATGAAGACAAAAATGAGAACAAAATGAAAAAGAAGAATGATATGAAGAGACGAATGAGAAGAAGTGAAGAAGGCTGAGAAGTAGGGGATGAACAATGAGAAGAAGAAGAATAAGAAGAATATGAGAAAAAGAATAAGCACAAGAATCATAATAACGAGGTCAAGACGAGGAAAGAATGAAAAGCAAGACTGAGAAAGAAATTTGTAAGAAGAATGAGAAGTTAAGAATGGTATTGAAGAAACGAAGAAGAAGAACGAGAAGAAGAAGAACGGTAAAGAACGGCGGCGAACGAGAATAATAGCGAGAAGAAAAGAATTCAGGCAAGGTTTATAAGAAGAATGCGAAGAAGAAGAACTGAAGATAAAAATGAGAAGACGAAGAATGAGAATTGTTAAGAATGAGAAAGAAGAATGAGAAAAAGAATGAGAAGAAGAATGAGAAAGAATGAGTAGAAGAACAGAAGAAGAAGAACGGTGAAGAAGAATCAAAAGTGGAAAGGATGAAGTGAAAAGATGAAATAAAGGAAATAGATGAAGAATGAAGGATAGAGACTAAGAAGAACAAATGAAGGATAAGAAGAAGAATGAAAATTGAGAAGAAGAAGAATGAGAGTGAAAGAAGAAGCATGAGAGTGAGAATGGTCAGAAGCAGAAGAAAGAGTGAGAAGAAGAAAGAAAGACTGAAGATGAAGAGGTGAAGAATTAGATGACAAAGTGAATGAAGAAGCTGACAAGAAATTAGATGAAAGAAAGAAGCTGAACAGAAAGAATTAAGATGAAAGAAGCTGAACAAGAAAGAATTAGATGAAAAATGAAATTAGATGAAGAAGAAGCAGATGATCAAAGAGAATAAAGCGGAATGACAGAGAAGAATAGAAAAAAGTGTGAAGAAAGAAGAATGAAGATAGAGAAGGGAATGAGAGAAGATGAAAGAATGTGAAGAGAGGAAGAGAGATGAGGAAGAATGAGTATGAAGAATGAAAGAAGAATGAAAATAAAATGTAGAGAAAATGTGAAAAGAACAAGAATGAGAAGAAGAAAATGAAAGAAGGCAGAAGAATGGGAAAAAATAAATTAAAGAAGAATGGGGAGAATGATGAAATGAGGAAGAAGAAGAAAAAGAAAAATATAAGAATGAGAAGGAAGAATAATGAGATGATGATGAGAAAGAAGAAGAATGAAGATGATGTGAAGATGATGGACAGAAAGAAACGCGAAGAAGAAGCATGAGAGAAGAGATAATCGAAGAAGAATGAGAAGAAGAATGAAGATGATAACGTAATTAACAAAAGAATGTGAAGAAAACGAGGAATGTGAAGAAGAAAGAATAAGAAGAATGATGAAGAATGAGAAGTGAAAAATGGAGAATGAAAGAAGAAGAATGAAAGAAAAAGATGAAAGAAGAAGAATGAATAATGAAATGAGAAGAAGAAGAGATAAATGAAGAAGAATGAAACTTAATAAGTAAAAGAGATAAGGGAAAAGAGAGTGAAAGAAGAAGAATGGAAAAGAGAATTAGAGAAGGAGAATGAAAGAATGAAGAATGAAGAAGAATGGAGAGAAATAATGTGAAGATGTGAATCAGATGATGGGATGATGGTTGAAAGAAGGATAATGAAAGAAGAATGAATGAGAATGAGGAATGAAAAATGATGTAGAATGAGAGAGGAGAAGAATGAGATTAAGATGGGTTTTAAATGGAAGAAGGTAGATGAGAATAAGAAATGATAGGGAAATGAATGATGAATGGGAAGAGGATGAAGATGAAGAGTCAGGAAGAAATGAAGATGGAATGGGAGGAAGAATGAAGAAGAAGAATGAAGAAAGAAGAATGAAGATGAGAATGGGAAGAATGTAGAAACTGAAATAAAGGAGATGATGAGAAGAAGAATGAAGGATGAAGAGTGAAAGAAGCAGAATGGAGACGAAACAAGAATGAGAAGAAGAAGAATGATGAGATCTGAAGAATAGGAAAGGACAATGGGAGAAGACGATGAAGAAGAAGCATGACGAATGTGAAGCATGAAAGAGAAGAATGTTAGAAAGAATGATCAGGAAGAAGAAGAATGACAGTCAGCGAGGAGAATGAGAGAGGCAGAATCAGAAGAGATAGGATCGAGATGATAGAGCAAAGAATGAAGAACAAGAATGAAGAAGAAGAATGAAGAATGAGGAAGAATTGGAGCAGAATGGGCAAGAATGAAAGTGAAGAATCAGGAATGAAGAATGAATGGAAAGAAGGATGAAAGATGAGGCTGAATGGAAGAAGAAGAAGTAAGAACAGAGAATGAAAGATGATGAATGTGAAGAGAATGGAGCAGGATGGATGAGCAATAGAAGATGAAGAATGAGGAGATTGAAGAATGTGAAAGAAGAATGAAGAACTGGAATGGAGGAAGGATGTGAAGAATGAGATGAGAGAGATGGATGAAAGAAATGGAGAAACAGAAGAAATGAGCAGGAGAAAAATGAAGAAGTAGACAAACGAGCATAGAGAGAATGATGAAGAAGAATGAATGAAGACAGTGGAAAGAAGAAATGAGACGAGAATAAGGAAGAAAGAATGAAGAATAGAAACATGAAGCAAATAGAGGATGAAGAAAGAAATGACAGAAGAAATGAAGTCGCAGAATGAAAGAATGAAAGAATGAAGAATGAGATGAAGAAGAATCAGAAGGAGAAGAGAGAATGAAAGAGGTTGAAAGAACAAGGATAAGATGAATGAGATGAAGATTAGCGAGAATGAAGGCAGAAGAGACGAATAGAGAGAGAGATGAAGAAAGAAGATGAAAATGTGAGAAATGAAAGCTGAGAAGCTGAAATGAGAAAGAGTGAAAAGAGAAGCGAGAAGAAGAAAGAATGAGGAACAAAATGACGAAGAAGAATATGAGAATGAGAAGAAGAATGAGATGAATGAGAAGAAGCATGAATGAATGGAAGAAGAAGAATGAGGAAAGATGATGAATGAGAAGAGAGAAGATGATAATGAGAAGAAGAAGAATGAAGATGATGAAGAAGAGAGATGAAAGATGGATGAAATGAAGATGAAAGAAGAATGAAAGAGTGGAGGAACAGTGCTGAAAGAAGTATAAGAAAGCAGCAGAATGAGAAGAATAAGAAGATGATTTAGAATGAATGAGGAGAGGAATAAGAGAGAAGAATCATGAAGAGAAGGAGAATGAGATGAAAATGAGGCAGAAGGATGAAGAGAAGCATGAAGAAGCATCAATGAAGAAGAATGAAAGCATCAGGAAGAATGAAGAATGGAGAGAAGAAAAGAGAATGAGAAGCATGAGAAATGAACAATGAAAGAATGATAGAATGTGAAGATAGTCGAAAGAATGAAACAATGAGCAGAATGAGAAGAAGAATGAGAGGAGCGAAGGCGATGGCTGAAGAATGTGAAGGAAGGAATAATGAGAAGGACGATGAGATAGAAGAATCGAAGAAGATGGTGAAGACATGATAGAGAACAATGAAGAACAGTGGAAGATGAGAGAGAAGAATCAGGAGAAGAATGAAATGAGAGAATGAAAAGATGAACACAGAATGAAGAAGATGAGATACGGAATAGAGAAGAAGAATGTGAAGAATATGAAAAGATGAGAAAGAATGAAAGATGATGGATGAGGAGAATGAAAGAGCTGGAGAATGAATGAAGTATGAAAGAAGAATGATGAAGAGTGAAAGATGAAAGAACAATGAAGAGACGAGCACAATGAAGAAAGAAAAGAATGAAAAGCATTGAAAAAGAATGAGAGATGAGAAAGAAGGAAATGAAAACAGATAGAGAAGAAAGAAAGAAGAATGAAGATGAAGAATGAAAGAATCAGAAAGAGAGAACAAATGCAGAAAAATGAAGAAGAAGAAGTATAAAGCATCAGGAGGAAAAGAAAGGTGAGAAGATGAATCAGAAGAAGACGAATAGAAGAATGGAGAATGAAAGAGAATGAAAAGAATGAGAGAAAGAATGGAAAGAAGAATGAAGAAACGGTAAAGAACGAGGATTAATAATGAGAAGAAGAAGATGGAGAAGAAGAATAATGAGAAGAAAGAATGAGAAGAAGAAAATGAGAAGAAAAGAAGATTGAGAAGAAGAAATGAGAAGAAGAAGAAGAAGAAGAAGAAGAAAACGAAGATAAAGAAAAGAATCTAAAGAAGAATGACAAGAAGAAGAATGCTAGATGAAGAAAATAAGAAAAAGAATGAGAAGATGAAGAATGAGAAGAAGAATGAAGATGAAGAATGAAGAAGATCGAGAAGAAGAAGCAATAATCGAAAGAAGAAGGAAGAAGAATGAAATTGAAGAGTGAACAAGAAAATGAGAAGAAGAAGAAAAGACCGAAGAACAAGAATGAAGAATGAAGAAGAAAAGAGAATAAGAATGAAAGAAGAAGAAAAAGAAAGAAAAGAAAAAGAACGAACAAGAATGAAAAGAAAAAGAATGAGAAGAAGAATGAGAAGAAGAAGAATGAGGTCAAACAATACGTAATA
>JAENHJ010000426.1:20000-21682 GCA_025330945.1 Mucuna pruriens | reverse complement strand
CTTGATATTTATCAGATGATTTCTCTATATTAGTAAAGATTTTCTTTATTCTCAAAAAAGGTAAGGATAAATACAAATAAGAAAAGAAATGAGCAAAATAAGATTCAATAATCGTACAAACATTTTCTTCGTGTTTTTATGGCAAGAAGTCTTTATATATATATTTTCTCAAATAAAAATCATTGGCGCCAAGTGTGAGAATGCTAGTTGGTAATTTGTCCTCCTGCCAAAATAAAGGACTTTGTTATAACTTCTTTCTTTTTGAATTTCTTATTTAATGTTTTACGTAAAAGTATATGATGATAGAAGTGGTGATTGTAGATATATTGCAATTAGTTTTTTTTTTCTAAACAGAGACAGGTACTTTTTTATTGGGTTCAACCAACCAACCATAAATTATTCATAATTTTGAATATAATCTGGATACCTACCAAAAATACGTTAAATTGTACTTCATTACACTTCACGCTCAGATTCAATCATTCTTTTGGGGGTGAAAGAGAGAGGTATCTCGATCAGGAGAAAATGGGGAAATCCCATATGACCTACTATATCTCGACAAGTCGCACTATATATCAACCTAAGATGCATCTTCTTCCCCAGGGCTTCGAAAAGGGCACTTTTGGAACACCAATGGGCATAAAAATGGAGAAATAACAAAGTCATATATCTCACTTTAGTGTGGAAACGTAAGAGTTAGTTTATCGTTAAAAATGATTTACTTTTTATATTGCATTTTTATAAATATACTAAATTAAATATTAAATAAAGCAGTTGTTACGAATGGTTCATTGGGGTGATAAACGAATATGTCTGCGTTTATTTATTTAAATATTCATAGAGAAAAATTGTCAACCCTTCTCGTCTTCCCACCATTGCGTATTGTTACTTATCGGGTATAGAATAAATCTGTTTCTTTTTTATTTCTACAAATATGATTGTTCCATTATTACGAGATAATCTACTGAAAGGCTAGAGTCCATAGTATAATTTTTTCCAGTGCAATAAAATTACATAGTGTCTATTTTTTGTTGATATAAGGGGTATTTTCATGGGTTTACCTTGGTATCGTGTTCATACTGTTGTATTAAATGATCCGGGCCGTTTGCTTTCTGTTCATATAATGCACACAGCTCTGGTTGCTGGTTGGGCCGGTTCGATGGCTCTATATGAATTAGCAGTTTGGTGTCTGATCCTTATGGACTAACTGGAAGGGTACAATCTGTAAATCCCGCGTGGGGTGTGGAAGGTTTTGATCCTTTTGTTCCGGGGGGAATAGCTTCTCATCATATCGCAGCAGGAACATTGGGCATATTAGCGGGTCTTTTCCATCTTAGTGTGCGTCCGCCCCAACGTCTATATAAAGGATTACGTATGGGAAATATTGAAACCGTCCTTTCCAGTAGTATTGCTGCTGTCTTTTTTGCAGCTTTTGTCGTTGCTGGAACTATGTGGTATGGTTCAGCAACAACCCCCATTGAATTATTTGGTCCTACTCGTTATCAATGGGATCAGGGATACTTCCAGCAAGAAATATATCGAAGAGTTGGTGCTGGTTAATGAAAATCAAAGTTTATCAGAAGCTTGGTCTAAAATTCCTGAAAATTAAGCTTTTTATGATTACATCGGCGTAATCAGCAAAAGGGGGGTTATTTAGAACGGGTTCAATGGACAATGGAGAT
>JAENHJ010000426.1:12500-15000 GCA_025330945.1 Mucuna pruriens | reverse complement strand
CATGCATAATGAAAATAAAATATTATCATAATTGATAAAAGGCAAAGAATATTACAATATTTTTAGTTCTTTACTCATGTCATTTTCTTGCTAAACATAATATGTGATTGAAGAACAACAAGTGTTATAAACAAGACAGTGGAAAAATTTTTAAAGGTTAAATAAATATTATTCATTTTGAAAAATATAAAATGGTTAACATTGTTTGTGTTGAATCGTTGTTGAAAGACTTATTATTTAAATATGTATTTAGTTTTATATGATACATATTTAATTAAATTAGTGTCGAATTTTGTTCGTTGTGTACGTATTATGATGTTATGTTTGTTTATAACTGTATATTAATATAATCATTAAACTTGATTTGTTATCGAAAAAAGTGGACTCAATTATTTGTTTTATAATGAATAAATTTATGTTATTTTTATATAATATGCTTTCAGTGTTTATTGTAAAATTTTAATAATATAAATATTAATATATTTTTTTTTGATAGTATTATTATGTATTTAAATTAAATTATTAAATGCGTTTATTTAAGGTGTTTTTTCATATCGATGTTGTAGTATAATTTGGACATTTCAAAGAAGGAGAATGAAATCATATGGCTCGACTCATTCGTTGGATTGTAAATTTAATTTTAGTTTGAAATTTGTCATTTTGGTTTTTTAATTTATTGAGCTTTAGTATATGTTGCAAGTCTATGATGAAATATATATCAACATGACAATAGAAATGGAAAGGAAGCATATGTGAATCGAAAATAATTATTAGATTGCCTCAGATATAAATGTAAAAATAACAAATTGTCTGTTCTGACCTATCGTGATGATCACTAGTTATATAGAAGACATAAGTTAGTTCTTTGATGAAGCCAAGGCGTGAGGAACATGAGCCTTGACCAATCGGATCAGTGGGTTATTGTGAAAATTGGCAATTGAGTATTTGGCTTCTCTAATGAGTCCATAGTAACCCTTCCAACGAGTCCTTCATTGACATTGGCACCGGGTCGGAGTTTTTTGTACTCGGCATAGTTTTCAGGTGTCCTCAGTATGATCGTCGAGGAACAGCATTCAGGATGAATGAAATCACCAATGGTGGATTCATAACCATTTTCTTTGAAACTATCAAGCACCTTAGTATGACAATTTGGAACCTCAGGGAATAGTTCTTGCTGGGATGATTTGATACGGATAACAGTCATGATGTGCCGTCGGTCTGTGTGTTGATTGGTTGTCTTGGGCTTCCTGCAAATGATTATGTGTGGATCAGGTGGTTGAGGCATGAAGATGAAATCAGTATGGTTCTGGTAGTGGTGTTGGTTTTGAATTGTACATTGGTGTTTGGCGGAAAATGTTGAAACCAACGATAATGAGACATGTCCCAGTTCTGGAAATTTGACATTTGCACATTTTGTGTTGTGTTGTCGATATTCATTAGTGTTGGCTGTATATCTTATATATCATTTTAGTTTAAAGAAGTACTATGTAATATTTATAAGGAATAATGATTAATTAAATTACGAAGGTGGCGTTTGCTGTCTTAATAATGATTCTTGTGGCGATCTGTGGTTTTCTGGACCATCACGAACATGAGAATATTCATAAATCGTTAGGAATGGTGTTATACTAATGTAGACACCAGTTGACTTTATGGATAACGTATGCATGTGTAACCTTGAGATGAAGCAAGAGCTTAATGGTTTGAAGAACCATCCTTGTAACCAACATTAGGCTTCACGTATGCTCTCCATCGCGCTTGAAGCAGCCAAAGGCTTGCGATCAGAAGGTATCGCTTTTGTCAACCTCACTTGACGAGTGAGGTTTAGGTTAAACTTCAGTTGCTCGGGATGTGGGATAAACTTCTCATGATGTCAAGTGTTGTCTTGGTGTAGTTGCAGCGGTCCAAAGTCTTGTGTGGAACTCATCATTGATCTTTCTGGTCTTTCTTTGTCAAAATTCCATGCATGTTGTTGTTGGTATGAATAAGACTTTTGAGTTCTTTGTCGGCTTGGTCATGCTGGCTTGAATGATTGTTATGCCATGTGGTGCTAAAGTGGAGACTTTTGCATGTGGTTTCAAGAATTCTTTGGTATATTATTATTGCCTTATCGTTTTGATGTTCTTGAATGCCTTGATCCATATTGTGGTGGCTTTCATTGTGGCTATGTAAGCCTTTGGTGCTATGGTATCGGCGTATTCAGGCCCGAGTGTGTTGTTGTATAGTTTTGGATCGTCGGTGTTTTGACATACAGTACTTCTGATTTTTTGTTGAGTTGAATATGGGGTTCATGATTTCTGCCTTTACTTGGAACCACCGCACAGATGGCAACACCTGCCACGAGAATGAGGCTCAGCGGCAATTATTTTTCGAGACATTTTTTTTGCTTTTTGTCTTTTATATTGCTTTCTTCAAAGATGGGCTAAGCTCTTCTCGAAAAGAAGATAGGATGTGTTGCTCCCCTTTGGTGATTGTAGGGGAGGCTTTCTGATGCGGTGAG
>JAENHJ010000426.1:0-7500 GCA_025330945.1 Mucuna pruriens | reverse complement strand
AGTCAATGGCCCGGCCGTGCTCATACCCAGTAGACACTTCATGCAATGAGCTCAAGCCCCATCCGCGTCATTCTGGAAGAAAGCATGCGGCATCAGGAAAATCATGAGGATGAGTAAAATAGGCAATTCGGAATCGCATGGTCAGCGAGTAGCAGATGATGAGGGTTTGAGCGTGGGTCCACGAGGAGATCCAGCTGCGCCTTGCATGTCTAGGATCCTCGTGCGCGACGTCTTGCTTGCGGGCTGAAATTCAAACCCAATTCATATTCGTTTACTGGCTCGTTACTCTGCTCTCTATGTCCATTACGCATTGTGGTGCATGGTGCTTTAAGAAGGCGCGTCTCGTAATCTGAGAGTCACGGGTCGAGGTGAGAAGGCAAATGTTGTCCAAAGGGGATCGGGTGGTTAGCGCCTGCCGCAATGGACCCAGATCCTCGATGTCTTGACTATTAGTGCCGTGTGAACCGTCGTCGTTCCATGGCGGGTGTTGTGGAAAAATCGTTGAATTCACGCCTTGTGTTTGCTGCTTGTTTTCCAATCTCACCAGTAGTATTGCCTGTCATCGTAATGAGATCTATATTTATCTGCTTTGCTATGTTATAATTGTGCGTTAAGAGTAGAACAACAATTAGACTGGACGATCGGAGCAGGTTAACAACAGATGGGTAATTGTCGATTCGAAAAACCTAAAATCAACTCAGGGTTGATCTCTTCAGCAACTGGGCGTAAGTGGCGATTGTGTAAAATCATCGGTATGGCAATGGGCAAAATGTTTGGCAATCGTCGTAAGAATCTCGAGATTGATTCAGGGCGATAATCTCGGAGTAAAGATGTGGGCAGGCTTGTTTATTGGGACTTCGGTATGAATACTGATAGTAGCATTAGAAGAAGTCTAGCTTAGATTGCATTTACTTCACTTACGTGGATTTAATTTCTGTCGCCGCTTTCTTTCACAACCCAAACCCCTCATTTCCTGCATTTCAATCGATGAGTCAATCGACTCCGTCGCGTCCAGAATCAGCAGCTTTCATGCGTAGCCGGATCGGATCGATCTTCTGACGCTAAATCGACATCTGCTGCAATTAGCGTTTCTACGTACTTTGTTTTCGCGCTAAGCGCGCGCGTAATCGCTTGAGAGAATTGACAGGATTGCTATGCATAGTTAGTCTTTGGTTTATTGATGTGCGTAAGATGGCTTCTACAAGCAATGATTATCGATGCAACAAAGTCGCGGGCTTGAAGCATGGCGCTGCAAATTGCCAAGTGGCTAAAGAGTATCTTGATAGTTTGGAGTGGAGGTGATCGCTTCGGTATAGGCAGAAGCGCTACACGGTGGACGAAAGCTCGACGTCAGCAACCATCGTTTGGTGCACAATCGATCCTGACAGTGATCATCGTGGGCGACTCTCTGGAGGCTACTAAATTCCGCCTTTGTATTCAATTTATTTTCAATATTATAACTGGTTTTGAAATTCTATCTCTTGATTATAATTCTACACTAATCTACTTTTTAACTGTCGCGATTGCACATTGTTAGGGATAGATCACATTAGACTAGAATCGATTAGAACTTGTTTTAATAATCGATTAGGTGAGAAACGAAAAATCAACCAAAGTACATACTTCCTGCAAATGATGAAGTAGTGATTGTGTAAATCCTCGGTATGTGATGGACAAAGCGTTCGATGATTGTCGTAAGAATCTAAGGTTGATTAGGTATATTCTAAGTAAGAAAAGGCAAATTGTTGTGTATTGATTTCAAGTGGTACAGTAGTAGTATAAATTAGTTTAGCCTATACATAGTTTATTTCTACATAGCACAAAAAGCCCTATTTATTGTTTTCTAAGTGAGGCCAAGTCGATCCGAGCTCGTCGCGTCCATCAGAAATCAACTCGGTCCGACTATGTTGCGTCGAGTCTCGGCAAAAGTCGAGACAATGTCATGTCGTCTCTCCCAGACAAACCAAAGCAGTCTTTCCGAGAAGCCGTCGGCATTCTACATGACTGCGCGAAACTTTGATTTCTACTTAGTCTGATTTAACATCTTTGTGTCATCAGAAAAATCAGACTAGGATTAACTATCTTATAGTTAGCTTTAGTCAGAGATGTGATCCAAGTTGCATACACACACACTAAATGTTCTAGTAATAACTTTGCAGTGAGTGTATCATCTCTAATGTACAATTGGGCTTTGAAGGCCTGAGAAGTAAAGAAAGTCTTTAGCGTTTAGTGAAAGAATCGATGTTAGCTCCGAAAATGAGGCAAGATAACGAGTGCGGTCAATCTCATATTGAAAGGTTGACCCTTGAAAATGGGAAAGGGAGGCGGCTCGGTGATCTGCCAGGTGGAAGCTTTTCACCTCTGCCAGCATGGCCTGGTGGTTAGCTCATTCTGCGTTGCTCTGCCATCCTTAAAGCCGGTATGCCACCCCGCGATATGTGGGTAGTCGTCTTCTGCATGCGTCGAATAAAACTAAAAGCTAACTATAGTATAGCCTTAACCTAGGTCAATTCTCTCCAGGACACGAGTGTGCTCAGATTGTGCTAGAGTGTAAAATCAGTTTTGGCAGTAGTGGTTAGTGAAATGTTGACTTACGATCAGCATAGGCAGGCCTGCTTGAGTCGGACTGACTTCGATCTCAAACTCTAGAAAAGCGGTACATAGGGAGGTTTTATGTCAAGTGCAGAAAAATAAACTCAAGTGCTCAAACTAAACTAAACTACGCTAAACTACTCATACTAACTATGTATCAATTGGGGAATCGAGCTCGAGTTTACTATCCATAAAAATTATGCAGATCGCTTCAGATTCTTGCCATCGACGTTTGTCGTTGCCATCTGAGGATTTCTACGACCAGCTACCTCATCGGTTAGCGGTATGTGCCAGTTGATTTTAGGTTCTACCTAATCAAATTATTTCAGTAGGCAAACTAGATCAATATTTCTAATAATAGTGTCACAGCAAAAGATAAAAAGCAGATTAAAGTGCAAGAATTATAATCAAGAGGCGAATTGCAAACTAGTTATATTATTGAAAACCAAATCGAATACAGGTGAGAAATCGAGTCTCGAGATAGTTACTTCGCGACGCATCATGGAAGAGCGGCGGTGATCGCCAATGGTGGTGACGTTGAGTTTTACGTCCAACGGGTGGGTCGTCGGCTATATCGGCGATCACTGCGAGCTTCAGACTTCCCAAATCCTAGTCCTGTACCTCTAGAGGGAGCGCAGACATATTGAGCTTGGTGGCCCTTGTACTAGCCAGGTGTAGTTCTGTGGCGGTGCTAGCTGCAGATTCTCTTGAAAATTCCACACTTGAAAATGTGGCTGGTGTGCTTGTTATCTGAAGCTCGATAAATCTAAATCTAATCCTAATAGCAATTCAAATTCTAAAAGATTCAATTCAATTACATATTACAATATCCTCAATCTTAGGAGGTTTTCCCAACTTTCTCAGCGAGAATCATAGCGCATCTTAACAAATCATATCGCATTCAGATTCCTTGATCTTAACCAAATCATATCACCATCTTAACAAATATATCTGCATCTTATGAAAATCATATCTTAACAAATCGTATTTGCATCTTAACATCATATATATGCACAGATTCCTTGATCTTAGCAAATCATATCTGCATCTTAACAAACCATATACTTTTGCATCTTAACAAATCATATTTGCATCTTCTTGAGGTGATTTTAGGCAAGATTTTGTCAGCGATGTTGACTTGACGGGAGGCGGGTGGCCAGGAGTGTTCTCATTTTGGTAGAATGACTTGAAGTAGAGATGACTTTGGGCCTGTAAAAATAAGTCTTAATCTTTTGTTAGTTAAAATCTTATTTTGAAGTAAGTACTTGTATTTTTCCTATTTTCGGGCCCGTAATTCAAATCTCAGTTAACACGGGACTCTTAATCATTAATATTCTTAACAACACCCACGTCTTAAGCCAGCATAAAGTGTATAAATATGACTCATCAGCCACTCCTCGCCCATTGATCAGCCAGCTCTCTACCTCTCTCCCTATTTTCAAACTACCTCTTTTACTTTTTCTTACAATGGTTTATGCCACTCGCATAACAATCAGCTGATAATATCATAGTCCCCCATTACTAGGCCCAGCTTGATGTTGGTGATCGGTGATAGTCGTATTATACACATGAGAAAGATGGGTGTTGTTAAAATGTTTAATGATTAAAAAATTTCTTAATGTGTCGAGGATTTGGATTATGGGCCTAAAAATAGGAAAATACAAATACATGCTAAAATGAGGTTTTTAACAAAAAAGTTAAGACTTTTTTGCGGGCCCAACAAGCATCTTGGCCCAAGTCATCTCGGCCCAGTCTAAGCGCTCCGTCAGATCAAAGCCAATATCGATAAGAAATCTGCGCCTAAAATCCAGCAATAATGCAGATATGATTTGCTAAAATACAGATATAATTTGCCAAGATACAGATATAATTTGCTAAAAGATACAAATATGATTTGCTGAGATGTAGATATGATTTTCTAAGATGCAGATATGATTTCTTTAGATAAATGAAATCTGTAATACAGATATGATTTGCCAATCTGTAATTAGGTAATTGTAGGAATGAGATATGATTCTACTAGAAATTAGGAAGTGGGGAAACTCCTAAGATTTAAGGGATTGTAATCTGTGGTTCGATTTAGAATCTTTAGGATTTGAATTTACGTTATTAGGATTAGATTTAGATTTATCCAGCTTTTGTATAAATAAGCATATCGCGTCTTCTTGAAGTGTGGAATTTTAGCGAGAATCTAGAGCTAGCACCATCGGCCTTGTAGACACTCAAAGCTGAATGCGATTGTTTTTACGAAACTTCAATGCGGTGTTTCTCTCGATTGAGTCTGGGACCGGAGATTTGGGAAATTTGGAAGCTTTTGGTGTCGCTCGGTGTAAACGCTGCTACAATTGAATGATCTCGGCGTCGTACGTCAGAAGTGCCTGCCCAATGGTCCTCCCGGTGATGCGTCGTGGAAGGCGGATTATCTAGACTCTGAATTTCTCACCTTATTGTGTATTCGATTTGGTTTTCAATCACATAAGCTGGTTTGCAATTTACTGTTTCTTAATTATATTTCCTGCGCTTTAATCTGCTTGTAACTTTTCCGTGACATTGTTAGGGTGAATTACGTTAGGCCAGAGCCGATCGAGGCAGGTTTAATAATCGATTAGGTAGAGAACCTAAAATCAGCCAAGTGCATACTCCACGCCAGCCCGTGAGGTAGCGATTGTGTAAATCCACCGGTATGAGCTGATGGACCAAACGTTCGGCGATCGTCATGAGAATCTAAAGGTTGATTCGAATATAATTCTAAGTAAGAATAGTAAATTGTTGTGTGTTTGATTCTAGGAGTGATATAGTAGTTAGCATACATTAGTTTAGTATGGTTTGAGTTTACTTACTACGCATGGTTTATTTTCTGCACTTAAGCTCAAAGCGCATTTCTTTACTGCTTTTCTAGAGTTCAGGCGAATTGAATTCTGACTTCAGTTAACGTCCCCATCCAAGGCCAGTCGACATGCACTAACTGTTTTTTACCGCATTAGCACTTTCCCGATTTTCACACGTGGCACAATTTGAACCTACTTATGTCTTTGAAATCGGCCTGGGTTAGTATCTTATAGTTAGTTTTAATGTATTATTTGATCATTAACAAAGCGACTAAACACCCTTATCAATCGGCGTAGTGATTCTCTCATCTTTTGCTCATTGGAAGAATGGGATCTCGGAATAATTTTTCTCAACCCACGTTAAATCGATGTTGCTCCCCTAATTGAATAAAAGTTTCCGATTACAGAGTGTTTTCTCTCTCTCAATTTTAGTCCCTCTCTCATGCTTTTTGGTGGCTTTATGAAATCATCATGGGAAGGTTGCTTTCCTCAGGTCATGCAAATTAACATTGAAAGTTCATTTCTAATCTCGCTAAGGGTGCCGTCACGCTCTCTAACTTCTGCTAGGCTTTCATTACCCTCCCAACCTAAGTTGCACTATCTTGTCTTCGCCTTCTTTATCAAAGGCAGCTTCCCCTCAAACATTTACTTCTATTTATACCGTCTCCCTGTTGGTTTAGGTTTTCTCTCTACCTTCTATGCGCACTATCTTGAAAAATATAAATAATATTCTAAACATAATTCTATAGAACTTCAAAGCACAATAAACCCTTTCAAACATTTAAGGTTGTGACCGTCAAGGGAAAATTACGACATGATTCAAACTTTTCAAGTGATTTCTATATCATCGTCCATTAGTTCATCGTTTGATTAATTATAATGCCCGCATGATTAGACAAATGCATTTTCAAATTGAACCTCCTTCGTCCCATTGTAAAACTGAGGAGGATTAACAACCCCGTAACCATGGAATAGTTCAAATATTTCCGCAAACACCATTTGTTCACCAACAATATTTCTCTATTTAAAACAACTAACATCCATCAATAGGTAATTTATTTACACAAAATAAAACTTTACAACTTGCGGCACATATAAAAAAAAAATTAAAACATTTATATGCATACAAACATAATTGCAAAGCAAACAAAGGGTTAAAGGATTTCTCCCTCTGCCATAAACCTGTTTTGTGTGACAAAGATGAAAAACGTGAAAAATTTTTTGTTACTTATTATAGTTATTACAATATTTTTGTACTTAAATTAAAAAAAGATATCTTAGAGCACCTTTTATGGCTCTTATCAAGATTCTTCTATTAAGACAACGGTACTCTCATAGAATTTATTTTTATAATTTTATTTTTATTTGATCTTCCCAGTGAACTTTAAAAGTTGTTTATGAACATTTGAGGCAAAAATTCAAAGGAATCCAAAAATTCTCATAAAATTTAAAAATATAAAATAATATACAAACATATTTCTATAGATTTAAAATATATTTTAATAAATTTTGACCATTTATGAATATTCTCAAAAAATTTATTCTCTTGGGTTAATTATTTATTATAATTATTTTATTTTCTTGCATATCTGTATACTTCCCATACATTTTAATGTTGTGATCCAAGCTTAAAAATAATTTTCCTAAATTATTTGTATGTCATTTTCTCGTATATATATCCTCTAAGCCTGATCGATTCTTTCCATATTATTTTCATACCTATTCGATTCTTATAATGCTTTTGTCAAATTTTAATAATTTATTTTCTTATACTTGCCAATTATTAGAATTATCATTATAAATATATTATTTTGATATAATATTTTATTATTATTTTACTAATAATATTTATTAATAAAAATGTATATTTTTACTATTTTATGGGAATGGTAGAATTTGAGGTAATTAACTAGTGTCATTCTTAATTTTTTTCATGTACATATGCCTTATATCAACAAAGTAAACAATATTTTGATACTTTAGATATTTATTTATCTTAATTTATTTTATGTACACATATAATGTAAAAACAAAAGAAAAAATTATTTGATAATTTTTTGATGTGTATCATATAAAATAA